>JABFEP010002139.1:0-12256 GCA_013618265.1 Fusarium albidum
GTGCGATGAGCTGAGTACCTGCTGCGCCAAGAAGTCTACCCAAAAGAAATCGCGGGCCGCAAAGACAAAGTCGCGGCTGCCAATCCCTAGGAAGAAGGCCTCTGTGCCGGCGCCGGTTGAGATCCGCATGGTGCAGAGCGTCCACCGCGTCTCCAGTCCGGTGCCTCCTCCTCCTCCGGCACACCGCAGTTATTCCACCTCGACCGTCTCCTTGCGCAGCAGCAGCGAGGGGCAGAATGACGCCGGCTATGACACCCTCTCGAGGATCCCCGTCCGTCCCGTAAATAGAAGGGCGGCGTCTGGTCTTTGTTTAGCTGAGCACGGGCGAACCCACCCACATTCCTCGCACTCGTCGCACTCGTCACTATCCATGCGCCGCCCTCCTGGCTCAAGGAATGGGCCGCACACTCCTCCTGCAAACGACGCAGTCCTTGAGCAGAATTCGCCGAGACCGCCAACATTTTCTTTGTCCGACCATGGCGTTGATCGCCACGAGGCCCAACCAACCGACACCCAGGCTGGGCATTGCAGCAGCCAGGGCAGTCAAAGCCCGAATGGCTCATCTGATAGTGTAGACCGGCTAATCCGCGAGACCGATGAGGCCTTCATGGCCGTCGGGTCCGCACTCAGAGATGCCCGGCGTGCCTCACAAGGTAGTGTGCTGTTACCGTCACCGCCGTCACCGCCGGGGATCCCCCAGTTTCACAAGCACTCCAAGTCGATGCCTCTGCCGTCGGGCTTCCACAGGCACTCTAGGTGGAGGGAGGACTCATCTTCGTCCCCGTCCCCAAGGTCGTCGCCGGATAGAAGGGCCTCGGTAAAGAAACCGCAAAGGAAGAAGAACCACCACCTCCACCATCACCACCATGGTGGACACCGTCTGGGAAAGTCGCCAATCCGGGCTCCACGATGGACACTATCGGAGAACGTGACCGACATCCTGACAGGCCAGCGTTTCAGGCGCATCGAGGCCGATGAGATGCTAACGCCTGACCGGATCGAGGCGCTGAGAAGGAAACGGGAGGATGCCCAGCAGCAATTGGACGAAGAAGAACGAGTGAAACATCGATACTCGAGCGAGTCGGTCCGCAGTGTGGCATCAGATAACTCCGAGACAGACATCGAGCCGTTCCACCTCGATGATCTCGCATCCCGGATTGGGGCGAGCGTTGCGGGGAAGGCCGCGACGGCCGTTGAAGCAGCAGCGCCTCCGACACTGGCCCCTGACCTGGACGTTGTTCACCGAAACTTTTCGAAACGAGACGGCGGGACCAGAGACGAACAGTCCATCAAGACTGCTGCAGATAAGAAGGATGTCTCTGCTGCCGTGGGAAACCTCTCGACGCCTCTGCTGCCGCCCAAGAACCCAGCTCGATTCGGCGTGGAACCGCTTCGGAAGCTGCCCTCAATCCCCGAAGTCATGGTGACTACGCCTAACAACACGCAGCTGGAACCGTCGTCAGGGCGCCAGAGCCTCGACAAGCCGGATCTCAAGGCCGAGGAGAATGAAGAGTTCTTTTACCTAAAGAGCACGCCGTTCACACTCACAAAGCCCTCGTTCCGCCACGGGCCCATCACCTTCTCAAAGGCAGAGGTGGGCAAGGGGATGAAGACCATGGACGACACGCTGGACTGGACGGCGTTCCAGATGGCGATCCTGGGAGGAGCGGGAGATCTGCTGCAGGACATGTCGAGCGAGGAGGACACAAAGCAGGTGGAGGAGATCACGTCGTGGTTCGAATCGTTCGGTTTCGAGACATACGGAGTGCTGATCCCCGAAGACGTGCCGTCGATGCGGTCGTCGTCGCACAGCACGCTATCGTCGACGCCGTCAACCATCGACACGGACATTGACCTGCCGATCCCGGTGGGTGCTGAGTTCCCGTCCGGGTTCTGGAACGCGCCGGCGCCCGGTCAGGCCCTGGACAAGGCTAAGTTATTTAACAGCACAGGGCTAAAGCGCTGGGTCGGCGAAGGACGTCCCAAGCGTCCCTCATCCCACGGCTCCGTGGAAAGCTTGCCTCCGAGCCCAATGATGCCGCTCGTGGTTCATTTGGGCGATGGCGAGGACGATACTACGGATACGGTACCGATGGGCTATAATCTGGGTCACGACCTGGGTGACTTTCTGAGGTGGGAGGCGGAGCATGTGTACGCGTCTGGGTTCTGGAGTCAGCCCTGAGATGCGACTGGAAGGGGTGGGGATGGTTGATTTTACGCTCGCTTTCATTTGTTTCACGCTTTTTCTGATACCTGACGACGACGTTGTATGAGAGAGACTATCTTTGATCTTGGATACCTTGGCTGCTTGGCATTGCCGCATTGGAGGCGCCATATGCATTTTTTTTGGTGGGGAAGGCTTGGGGGGGATGATGGACTGACATGTTGATACGATATATAATGCAGATAGACGAATGAAGGAACGATGTTGTAGCATGAGGAAATCAAGTCCTGTCAATTAGGCAAGAGATGCCGTGACAAGGGGGGGTGATGGTCTGAGGCTGTATCAAGTTCGAGACGAACGCGAGTTCCAACCACGTCTGGTGTTGAGTGCAGGTGGTTCAAGTGTACGTACCCCCTTGTCAAGTGGATCACTGGACAATGGCTTCCATCTGTTAGGTCACTGTGGCGGACCCACTTCTCCATGTTTATTGATCTTCAACCTTCAACCTTCAACAACCTTCTGTCTGACCCGACCCTTGCAACACCATTCTGGCCTGCGACTATAAACAACCTGTAAACAAAGACGTGAACGATTTTTGTTTTAAACAAGTACAGATATAAAACATTATTTTATTCTGTATCCCTTGCAACGATTACATACGGGGTCACTCACCATTGCCCCAGGCTGAGCCACCATCAAGCACAAAGAAGGTTTCTCTCGGGACATTTCTTTGTCTTCATCTCATCATCACATCTACGGACACCATCGGACCAAAAATACATACATAGCCCGGAAGCAAAAGAAACAGCACAAAGAAGAGAAGAGAAGCAGAGTCGTCAAAAAGGAACAAAAAAGATCAAGACAAAACACAACGATGCTCCGACGACCCGCAACCGCCCTCGGCATCACCTCCGAGGACGTGGCAGCCTACGAGGACCGGCGCGCAAGAGAGGCCCTCGCTGCGGCGCAGCAGGCACGCAGGGCGGCTGCCGTGGCGGCGGCCCAGGAGCAGCAGCAGCAGGGACAGATTCAGGGACAGGAGGTCATGGAGGGCGTTCATCAGGCGCTGCAGGAGAGGGGGGTGAGGGAGGACGAGGTGAGGAGGGCGAGGGACGAGAGGATTGGGGTTGCGAGGAGGAGATGACGACGGATGGTGGTGGTAGGATATCGTTGGACCAAGTCTTCAATTCCAACGACAACCTAATGTCTTACAGTCGGTCTCGAGTTGGAACTCTGTAGACAAACTTGGACAGAGGACCACGCGATTCCCAGCATCGTCTATTCAACCATTATGTTTGTTATTATGATACATATAAAAAGAGACAGCTCTGCGTGAGCAACCCATTGTCGGCCGTTGGCCCTTTAAAAAAACCCGTAGACCCAGAACCCTTTTTCTCCCCTCCCACCCCCCAAATAAGCTATGAGATCAAGTTATGATGTGTGTGTGATGATGTACAAGGACGGAACAAACAACGCCCACTTTTTGTTCTTCAAGAAGCCCATCCACCCGCCCAACCTGCTATGATTACACATGCAAATGCACCATCATCTGCCGTCGCCGCCCTCCTTCTGGTGCTCCTCATCCTCTTCGGTTAAGATACACCCAGAACAGCACCACCATCCACGCGACTCGCCATGTCGTCGTCCACAGCTCCCTCCCCACAACGCCTAGAGCCTTGCGCCCTCCGACGCGCCGCTCGCGGCTCCCCGTCTCGAAGAAGCTGTTGTCGAGATGGATCCGAGGCCCGCCTTCGCCTCCCCAGCCCCAGCGCCTGGGATCCCGGCCTGCACCGGGCCCGCGCCGAGCCTGCCACCGGGGTGACGTCGAGGGGATAGGCGACGTGCTTCGGCCGTTGGCGTTGCGCGGCGCCGCTGCAGAGAGTCGCGAGGGTAGGTGGTGCGCCGACGTGCCGGACGAGGACGTCATGCGCGAGGGGAACGCCTCGGGAGGGTCCATCTTGTCCTTGTAGATAGGCAGGAAGGCCGAGGCCGAGGCCCTCTCGGGCTGCAGGGCAAAGGGCGTGAGGGAGAGGGCGGGGACGAGGAACGCGCGGAGGGCGAGTAGCACGAGGGTCACGACGATGAAGACGACGTACTCCATGTACGTGTGGATCTGGTTGGGCAGCAGACACAGGTGCGTCTGCAGCGTCTGCTCCGGCGCTCCGGGGAGAGGCTTGCCGTTTGCGTCGACGGGGTTGTACATGCTGACCATGAGGAAGCCCGGCGTCGGCACGCCCATGGCCATGCTCATGCTCTTGACGGTGATCTCGCGCACATTCTCCTTGGCTTCCGAGTGCACCACCTCGCAGTAGTCGTGGTCGTCACCTGAAAACACGTGCTTGACGTTGCCCACGCTCTTGACGAGCTTGACCGAGTCGGCCTCGTTAAGGACGTTCTGGTACTGGTACCCAGCCACAACCTTTATCGCGTTACGCTCATCGGGGAATACGGGGTCTTCATGACCCTGGGAAGGCTTCGTCGGGGGCCAATGCTCACGCTTGGGACCGCAAGGTGTTCCTGGCGCCCGGTAGAGGGGGACGTGGGTTAGGAGGATGGTGGGAAATTCGGGCCCTTCAGGGTCAGGTACAGTTTCACCCTCGGCATCGGGATCAGGCTTGACAGCCCAGGTTGGGTTCGACCTGTCCAGCTCCTCCACGTCGTGGGGGTACCGTAGGCCCCCATCGACATCGTGCCAGTGGCGCAGCTCCTCCTCTACCGCCCTCCGCTTCGTGGCCTTTACACCGTCGAGGAAGCGGTTAACAGGCTCGAAGATGGGCCGCAGATCGTGAGTGTGCTTGTAATCGGACGTGTCGGCGCTCAACGAGACCGTGTCCACCGACACGATGGTGTGGTTCCCAACAACGTCAACGCGGTTCACGTCGCCAAAGAATGCGCTGAAGCGATCTCGAACCGGCACCTGGACCTGCGCGCCAAAGCCCAGGTCGTGATTCCCTGGGAGACTCGCGACGAGCTTCCGCCCACGCTGCCACGGCCCAGGGGTCTCCCCTCCGTCGTTCCAGCTGTCCAGGAAGATGTCCCCGAACCGTTCATACTCGTGCAGCCAGAAGTCCTCGCCGTACTTGTTGTGCCACGTCTCAACCAGTTTCCTCTCCGACTTGGACCTGTGGCGGCCCCATTTCGGGTCGACAAACTTGCCCTGGCGCGTCTTCCACTCGCGGCCGCCGTCGAACAGGTCGCCGAGGAAGAAGAGGCTGTCGGGGTGAAGCCGGCGCTGCATGGCATTGTACCCGCGGCGGAGGTAGTTGTCGGTGATGGCGACGGTCAGGGGGTTGAGGGGCCAAGGGCGGCCGGGGTACGAGTGCGGATCGATGAGCTGGGGGTCGGCGACGAAGAAGAGGTGATGCGGTTGTGCGTCTTTGGGCTGCAGCATGTCAGTCGACCCGTCTTGTTCACGACCATGTAGAATGCCGTCTCGGACTGTAACACTCATCAACATACCCATTTCTCCCAGTGGTCCCAGTCACAGCTGGCCACCTTGCCGTCAAACACCCACCTCTCCCCGTAGAGCAGCACCGCGATCCAGAACAAAACCAGCAGGTGCGGGAAGCTCAGCAGCCTGCGACGCGAGAGATTGCGACGCAGCCGCCGCGCCGCCCGCGCGCCCGACGACGTCGTCATCCTCCGCCCCGGGCCGGCCGTCCACGCGCTCACCTGGTGAGCGGTCCGTCCTAGATTCGTCGAGAGCACATGGGCTATTGACTGGAGGTTGATGGGCATGTGCGGGTTGGGGCGATACTGGTAGTGGCGGCGCGACATGATGGCGCCATGCCCTTGGGATCTGTCGTTGCGTGGATTCCCCTCCCTTTGTTTGTTTGTGTTGCCTGTTTAATTAGGATGTCGTCTTGTTGTGTCGTGGTATCGATCGTCGTCGTCGTCGTCGTCGATCGACGTCAAACCCCAAGATGGTACGTAACCCCTGGCAAGAACAAAAGCGAATTCGCGTCTCGTGTCGTCCTCTTTCCGTACACAAATGAAATTTATGGCCTCGTCGTCCCCTATACTCAAGTCGACCGGAAAAGTCCCAAGTCGAAAGCGTCCGCCAAGCATAAAGAAAGGAGAGCAGAGTTCAAATTGTCGCCTGTTATTTTTGGAGGCCCGAGAGCTTCGCTCCTGCTCCTGCTCCTGCTCCTCCTCAGTTTCGCAGCCACTCAAAGTTAGCGGGTCATAGCGCTCGAAAAGTGGATGCTTGTTCCTTCCCTGCCCGGCTCTCTGCTGGCTGCGTGACCTCTGATGATTCGCCAGTATTTTCTCCGTCACCTATGAGCAGCGAATTTCCGGGGCATGGGACAGCGGCGCTGGTGGGGCTTTTTTTTTTTAGCGCTATAACCCCGCTATCCAAGGGGAACACGATTCCGCCGCCGCATCCGTCTTTTGGTCATGCATGTCCCTGAATAACTAGGTCCTCATAGATTCATTCTAGCCTTTGCATTTTAAATCTCATCGCGAATTGCTCTCTCTTTTTGTATGCTCAATCCCAATATGTAGCTATACACATAAACATCGCTTTCTTCATGGATGCTCATCGTCTGCTGTGAAATGCTCTGTACAAGCGGAAAGCAACAGAAGCAATATCTCGTCTACACCCCCAATCCAAAAACTCCGCCCAAATGCCAGGAATAGACGCAACAAAAAATGGATGCAAAGCAGAGAGCGAATAGCTCAAAGCAATCTCGCAAGCTCAGCCCTCAAGACTACCGTCGACGATAATCATCGTCAAAGTACTCGTCCTCATCGCTATAGTAATCCTCAGGCGGAGACTGCTTGGGTTTCTCCGACTTCTTTCGGAAACTCAACAGCCTTTTGAACCCGCTTGGTTCCGCGGCCGGCACTGGCACTGGCGCCGGTTCAGGTTCTGGCTCCGGTACATCCTCATTCGCCTCCTCATCTTCGTAATCATAAAACAGCTTGGGAACCAGTAGACGGTACTGCTTGGTGATGCCTGTAGGGTCCTTGGGGTTGATCTCGACGTTCAGGCATATATCAAGGCCGCCTTCCAGATCCACAGCGTACTTGTCCGCCTCCTTCTTCTGCTTCGTCGAGAGACCCGTTGGTGTCCTGTAGAAGGGCCGCGTTGGGGGCATGCTGCCTTCGTCGTTCCGCGAGTGCGCCATCGCCTTGGACCCGATGGACTGTGTCCGTCGCTGGGGGTGTGCCATAAAGTACGAGTCGTCGCCCTCCGAGTATTCGTCGTACGCAGCACCACCTCTTATACCAGAGGGGCGGGATCGTTGAGGCGACCGCGGCTCGTCCCAGTAGTCATCATCGTCATCGTAATCATCGTCGCCTCCCCAGCTGCCGTTGATGCCACCGTCATCGGGTTTGCGCTGGCTGGCCCGGCGGCCAAAGCTGAAGAAGCCTCCCTTCTTGGGTTCGGCTTGTCCAACAGACATGGACCGCGTGAGCTTGGCCTGGGGAGGCCGCTCGGAGCTGGTCGAGTTGCGACGTGATAGGCTGCGGAACAGGCCACCGCCACCGCCTCGCGTCACCGGAGGCCTGGATCCGCGGACAGAATCCCTCGACTGCTCCGGGGCTACATCGACCTTGCTTGTCGACTTGCTCCTGGACAGGGACAGTCTCCGCAACAGACCGCCTCCGCCTCCGCCTGCCTCCCGCTTGGGAGGAGGGCTTGGGCTCCGCTCGTGAGTCGACAGGGGCGGTGTCGGCGGTGGAGTGCTTCCCGGCGCCCATTCCCGGATTGAGCACCAGTTCCGGTGCGGGAGCAGATGCTTGTTGTTCCTTGGCTTGCCATCGACTCCCTGCTGGAATATGGGGATCATGTCCTCGTCGGTCTGCTTGTCGAAATGATGCACCTTGTTCCTCTTGTTGAGCACGTCCGCCATCAGATCTGGCGGCGGCGTGTTGACAATAGCCGACGAGACGATGTTGGGCATGTATCTCGGGTCCTTGTGCTTAGCCAGTCCCAGCTTGGGATTGGAGTAGAACTGTCCGACAGCAGCGAGATGCACATCACCGCTGAGGATGGTGACTCGGAGAGACTTATCAATAGCCAAGTCTTGCAAGTCCTCAACCACAACGCTGCGCTCCTGCTTGTGGTTCTTCGCAGTCCAATGATCATTCAGATCATCCAGCACCTCTACTCCGCCGTCGATGTTGTTCAGGGCCTTGCCCAACATACCAGTTCGTCCCAGGGCCTTGACAGGGTCCATCAGTCTCGAAGTCAAACTATCATCTGATTAGCAAACGGTTCGCGATGACGTAAAAGTCACCCACATATTCTCCAGCCAAACTAGCCTGGGGTACGCAATGGGAATACCCAGGAGCACAAGCAGGTGTTCAACCTGGCCACGTCGCACCTCAGCGTACAGACGGTTCATGATCTTCTCCCAAGTCTTGTCAGAGATGACGTCGTGCTCCGTCCTCTCCATGCGGCAGTCGACCGCGAGAAGAGCAACCCTCGAGCCTACGGACATGAAGAGGCTGCGGCCGAGCTCGCCAATGTACGGGCCAGGCTCAGTGCCGAGGATCCAACTCGGCTCAGTACTCTCCGTCTCGGCCATGATAGACTGGTGCTGGAAGAGCATGTAGTACTTGAAAGCAACTGCGCCCAAGCCACTGAAAACGGGCGCTTTCATGTAGTGGTGGGGATAAGAGCCATACCCGTCAAAGATGTCGTGGTCATCGTACATGTTGACCATCGGGATCTGCGAGTTGGCGAGGCTGAATAAGCCCTGGGAGAACCACATACAGTAACGCTCCAGGTAGAAAGTCTCCAGTTCATCCTGCATCTCGGGGGTAAAAGAGGCAGTGTGCTTGTGGACTGGGTTGTTGATCTCGAGCCATTCTCCCAGGAGATCGCATTCATTTGCAACGCAGTCGTTGTAGATCTGGTCGCCACCGCCAATCATGAGGTGGAAAGGCCGCGTCTGGTGGTTGTTGAGCACGTCGCGCCACATGGGATCAGGGCCGCTCAGCTCATCCGACTTGACGCTCAAGCTAAAGCCGTTGCAACTGTAGAACATCATGTTCATGGTCTCGCCGCGGGCGGGAACCCAGAAACCCATGGCAGGTCCGCGATTGATGCGGTATGCGATTCGCTGCTGCTTCTCTCGGAGCTCGACCTCGATGTTGAACCGCCAGAAGGTACATCCTCGCTCGGTGTGCAGTCGGAAACCTCTGACGTCCTTGTACTTCTGAACCTTTTCTCCATCGATGCCTACACGCTTTCTGCGGCTGGCGAAGGAGCCAGGAAGGTCGCTCGAGCCATCCGCAGGAGGCACATCAGGGGGGCTGCGGCTCTTCTCAAACAGGCCCTCATCAGATTCGTCACGCGAATGGTCCCTTGCCTCCTCCAGGTGCTCCACGGGACGAACGTAGAGGGTCTCTCCCCGACGTCCTAGTTTAGGATGTCCAGCAATCGGATCCACGTATTCAGGGGAGAGGTCGCCCTTGATGCGGTGTGGAGGAGGAGGCAGTAACTCGATGCCCTGGATGAAGAGTCGAAGTGTAGGCGCAATCTCGTATGAGGAATCGGCGTCTTGGGTGACGATCATGACGCTGCCCCGCCACATTTCCCGTTCCGAGACGGCGCCCCCCTTGGGGGCCCTGCTCGGGGCCTTCTCTCGTCGAATGCCGCAGTACCTCAGCAACGGGCCACACTTCAGATACAGGGGAGGTTTGAAGCGAGTGACTGGAACATTGAGTTAGTAATGTTGATCATGACCAAAACGCCAGCATGGCACTCACCGTTTTCATCATACTCGCCGTCAAAGGCCTCAGCTTTGCGTGGTCGCGCCGAATATGCTTGGCCCTTGGCCCGGCCATCCTGCTCCCACCAGGCCTTGGTGGGGTCTGGCTCGGAGAAATGGCCATCCTTCAGGTCGAGAAGCGTCCCGGATAGGCTGCCAACAGTTCCCTTCTTCCACTCATCGAGCCACTCGGGAGGCTTATACAACCCATCGCCGGGGGTCAGCTCCTCGGGGCGCCTAAAGACCATATTTGAGATGTGATGGCCAGGCCCGCTCTCAGAATCCGAGTCGCTCTCGGCTCTCTCCTGATGCCTTCGAGCAGCCGCCACATTTTGGGCTCGAGCGGCGTCATCCGCTCCTGCTCTGCTGGCATGTTTACCTTGAGTGGGTGCTGGGATATACTCCTCATCAGAGGCATATTCGGCCCTCGGGACAGGGTCTGTAGCGCGTCTCCTAATGCCTTGATCATCACCAGGCATGGCAACGTGATGACCACGGTGACCAACGTCAACTGAGGGTCTCCGTTGCTCAGGAGGATTAGGGGGGAGCTCCTTATCCTGAATATCTCGCCTGTACCGGCCAACAGGCTGTCTGGGAGCGTCTGGCAAGTCATCCGGCTCGTAGTAATCATCGTTATTATCATAATAATCATCGTCATAATAATAATCATCGACTGGGGGTTGACGTTTTGAGATGGAAACAGCAGGAGCAGCCTTCTTCTCAGTGTCTACCCTGCGGGGGATCCTGGACTCTGCCGGAGGTTGCTTCTTCAGCTTGTTGCTGCCGTTCCGGGTCAGCGAGAACCCTGCGCTTTGCGCGGGTGGCCGTGCAGGTGCCTCGGGCTCCCCGTGGTCGGGGAGTCGCACATTGTCCCGAGCTGCTCGCTCTCGGAAACTCAAATTGCGCTTGGGAACGCCAGAGGCTGGCTCAATGTGCCTTGGCGCGGGTTGAACTTCCTCGGGCTCCAGCAATGCCCCGGAACTGTAGTGGTCTGCGTCCTCGGGTGGGTGGTGCGAGAGAGGGCCACGACGGCGGCTTGAGCTCTCTCTCTGAACAGGAGCCTCTGGGTGTGGTTCCCTGTGCTCTTCCCGATGCGATTCCCGGCGGGACTCTCTGTGTGGTTCTCTGTGTGGTTCTCGGTATGCTTCTCTGTGAGCTTCCCTTGGCAGATCTTGGGGGATCTCTCTAGGAACGTCTCGTGGTATGTCTCGGGGAGCTTCTCGTAGAGCTTCTCTAGGGGCTTCTCTCGGAACTTCTCTAGATACCTCTCTGTGTGCTGCGGGTTGCGCAGCGGCGACCGGGGCCGCAGCTGCTGAAGGGCGCCTCTCGCCGTAGGCAACCGAGGGTTTTCGTTCATGGGGCCGCGGCTGCTGGCTAGCGGGCTGCTTCCCGGCCCTCAATGCCTGTCGTTCTCTGGCTCGTCGTTCCGCGGCTTCGACCCGGGCGCGCTTTTCCTCCTTGGTGATGCTGTCGAGCGTCAGCTCAAGCCTTTGGAGAGGTGATCGGTCGTCTGCGAACATTCTTCGACGGTCTGAGCCTCCGCCAGTGGTGGCCCTCCTGGAGGGGGCCTGGTCGTACGCGCTGGCGCTCGAGTCTCGCCTTGCGCCTTCGACGGGCGCTCGATCAGACTGCTGGTGATCCCCGGCCCGACCAGAGGACCTCTGGTAGTGCTCTTCGTTGTCCATGTCGCCGGGCTGCTGGGACGGATCGTACGGCTGGGGAGGTGCTGGTGCGCCAGAGGAAGTGTATGTGTAAGGGAGGCCGCCGTTGCCGTAAGGGTGGCGGTAGCTCACCGGGGGGCCACGGGGGACCTCTGGGACGGCTGGAGGAGCGGAGGATGGTTCGTCGTCAAATTCTTCGTGCTGTTGGCTAGGGCGACGAGCTCTCCTACTATCGGAGGGCTCTCCGGCTGACTCGCGGGGGGCTCCACGCTGGTAGGAAGGCGGTCTGGGAGCTAGGCCTTGCGGAGCGAAGCTGGCTGCTGAGGGAGATTCGTAAGGGCTAAATGTTGAATCAGAGGGAGCTTCGATCGAAGCGCGATTTGACCTGCGAACCGGGCCAGTGTCGAGTGAAGATCTGCGGTCAGCAATATAGGCGTAGTCGTCCGACTCAGACCTGCGGCGGGCGTGGCCCGCATGGCCGGCCTGGGCGATCTTGGGTCCCGGCAGCTGGCCCCAGTATGGCGCCGACATTTATGAGGCTGACGGAGGAGACTGCGTGATTGGGCGGCGCGCAAGGGGAAAAGAGAGGGAACTGAGGCGCTTGCGTTGGCGTTGGGTCGCGGCGCACGCACAGTCGGAGGGCGGGCAGATAGAAGGTGTGAGGATGGACGGGCTGGAAAAAGCCCAGCAAAGCTCCCGTCTGG
>JABFEP010002143.1:0-10482 GCA_013618265.1 Fusarium albidum
GTCGGGAACCCCCCCGGCCCCCCTCCCACCACATCGGAATCAAAACCTATCCACTCATATTCCAAGCCTGTGCCTTGCTTCCCTGCTGACGTAGCTAGGCTATGCTCCACGTTCCATTTCAACCTGTGAATCATGTCACCCTGTAGTTGTTCCGACGTCTTCAGCTCACAGGGGGTTCCTGGGTCTGGCAACAACTGCCAAGGCCTGGTTACTTGAGAACACCCCCTAGGGGATAGCTGCCACGTCTATGGTCTATATGCGGGTATCGCAGCCTTGGACTGGGTACCGAGGTTTTGGTCATGCCCATAGTGCCTGAAGCCCTGGGCAACCAACAGCTGTTCATACCCAGTACCCTGCACTCAACCCCTGACGCTACCTACTTGTGCCTGCCAGGGTGGACAAACTGAAGCTCCCTGACCCGGATTCACTCACTCCCTCCATCTGATTGCCCAGTCACCCTTGGCAAAGCTCGGTTCAACAACCCTTCCCCCCACAACAGCTTCACAGAGCCGTCTTGTCCCTTCCGCGTCGTCGACAAGGAACCCGAATATCACGCCCCTCCGCGCTGCGCGCTTGATCATCTCGGATTCCACGGCTCTCTTCTGCCCTTCTCTGCGTTTCTCGACCATTGGGTCCGTCACTTCCGCCTTGGGGGATTCACTGCCAACGATTTGGTTCAACCCAGATGCTGACTGTCGTGGCGTGATCCCTGTTCCGTCCGGGGCTTCCGTTGCTAGGATGTCTTCAGCCATGTTGCTGTCCTTTTTGCTGCCAATGTCTTGTTCGTCCGGGACCAGTCCCTCTCCAGAGATCGACTCGTCTTTGAACCCGGCATCCCCTGTCGGATGACGACCAAAAACATGTTCCTCGACTGTACTGCATGCCACCAAGATCCTACTGTCCCCCTTTCGTCGTGTCTTTTCCCTCGTCTTGACTGTTCCGGCCACATCCTTGGAGTCGTTCTCCCCTGACAAAAAGTGCACAAACGCCTTTTCAATCTCGCCATCAAGTTTTCCCGGCTTTCGGCTTCTGCACCGACTCGAGCAGTACTTGACCGTGTTTGTCGTCGCTGCTACCCATCGGCTGCTGATGATCCTCCCACAAGTGAGGCAGTACGGCGTCGATTCGCCGCCTGGTCGGAGGTAAAAGGGCGCGGGAGTCGGCTGAGACTTGGACGGGCGACTCGAGCTATCCATCCATCTCATTTTGGTGGGGGATCGACCCAAGGCCAGTGACTGAGTGGAGAAGAATTTTAGGGCTTTCAAGGATGACGCCGGCACGGTCTTGGATTGGGTGGCTAGAGCTCGATGGCTGAGCATTTTCTTAAACCGATGGAATGCTAGACTCTGGGAGGATACTCGGGTGGTTGTACGAAACTAGTGGTTGATTTTGAAATGGTGATGTCATAGACCGAGGGTGGGCTACTAGGGCGATCATAGCCGTAATGCAGCAACTCTTACAGTCCGTTTTAATAGAAGATATCAAACACGCTGGACTCAACAGTAACCAACAATCCCTTTTCGAGTCTCAGCAAGACTCCTTGATATATCGATCTGCCTGCTGGATAAGCCACAGACTCCGATCAACACTAGGAGAGTCAACCCCGAAGGAGATCTCCCGCCAATGGTTGAACAACCCCTGAAGGTGATCCCCTACCCGCGTTGCCCGCGGGCCAATAAACTCCTTCAACGCAGGCACCTGACAAGCCGCAAGGAGGATCAGCATCGTCCCAGACATGCTAAGAACGAGTTAGAGTCGGGTCCAGACACAGAAGCTCAGGTAGCACTTACGAGAGTGAGCAAATCCAAGTATCGACCAGGACCGTCTGGGGAAACCCTCGAAGATCAAGAGCATGCAGCAGACAAGCATCTAGGCAAGCCTTGCAGTTCACCAGCACATCATTGACGGCACCTCCCCCGACATGGCTACCACTAAGCATCCACATCAGATACGGGCGGTATATAACCCCCCTGCACGTCAAATACCGCTGCCTCAGAAACCCACCCGCCTCCGTAGCCGTCTCTTCGGTGTCGATGCTGAACAGGAACGACGCAGGGAGCACATCGCGCCAGTCGTCGAGCTGGCGCTGCAGCTCGGCCACGATGCGGGGGAAACGCGCGTGGTCGAACGCTGCGCCCGTGTCTCGCGCGTAGAGGAGCTGGTGGACTCTGTTGAGGAGGCGGCGCATGCTGATGCAGGCGAGAAAGTAGAGGGAGGATTCTTCCTCTTGCTGGTCGGTTGCGTGGGTGTGGTAGACGCTTGGGAGGGGGACCGAGGACTCTACCCGGGCGATTCCAGAAGGGGGGGATGCAGATAGTTCGGCCATGTAGTCGCTAAAAAGGTCAGTGCTGTTTGTAAAAGGTTTAGGGTCTATACCTCTCAAGAATGTAGCAGGACCAGAACATTCTTCGGATGCGCTCCTCGGCTTCGCCGTCTTGTCGATCTCGAGGATACGACAAGAGAAGCATACACCTCGTCGCCGTGGCGCTCAAATACTCCCAGGCCTGAAGAGGTCGCACGAGGGACGCAAAGTACAAGCTTTTGACAAGTCAGTAGTCATCTAACTAGAGGAGC
Source organism: Fusarium albidum (assembly GCA_013618265.1). NCBI lineage: Eukaryota > Fungi > Ascomycota > Sordariomycetes > Hypocreales > Nectriaceae > Fusarium > Fusarium albidum. The sequence goes on from JABFEP010002143.1 coordinate 2,575, forward strand.
CAGACCCACGCTGCAAAGAACAAACACTGGGTGCTCTCAGAGTTGACCTCGAGATGAGCCACGTGCATCTTCTTCAGAGCCAACTGGAAATACACGTTGCCCATCTTCCGGCTCCTCAGCCGTCTCTCCTTCTCGCTGCCCTCAAAGGTGCTCGAGAAGCGAAGATCAGCAATGGCCTGGCTTGCACAGCCCAACGCCAGCGTCAAGAGGGATAGACAGCAGTGAACCGAGTCCTCGGCGGGCACGCCATTTTCGAGGGTTGCCCGTATCTTCTGCAACTGGTTCTGAGACATTGTAGGATACCAGAAATTGACATTGCGCTCGAAAGAGGTCAGTATCGTGTTCACGTCCTCAGGATCCACGTAGGGATATATCGGATTCGACGAGATGGCTAACGGAGTGCGCGACTGCTCCAGGTGGAATATCGACGTGGAATCGTTGCGTAAGAGGGGAAACGTGTCGAAATGAGGCCATTGGAGGATGAACTCTGTCGTGGAAATATGCATCGAGTCGAGGACGGCATTCTCAAGGTTGTTGACATTCTCACGGTAGTCCTGGGTTGAAGGAGTCTGGATGAAGCTCTGCCGACGAAGACTCGCATCTGGAGTTGAACCTGAGAAGGAACTTGTCCGAGGGTTTGGTGGCGAGGCGTGTGTCTGATGTTGACAGTTGAGCTGAGTTGTTGACTGGACACCTGGTTAGACATGGCACTCATCCCTGGACTTGAACTCACAATGTTGGACTTTAACTCGTGTAGGGACCTTTCCACCCGCAGCACACTCTCCAGGATCAAGTCGTTCTTGCTCCTCCTAGGACGGCCTGATTACCACACGGCACGGACAAGGAGCTGAGCAGTCAACGCTTACGAATTGGCCTCGGACCCATACGTGCAATCCTGACTCGTCGCGGCACAAGTAGCACAGGGATGATTCCCATCGCACCTACACACGGTTAGATGCATTCCCATCCTGCTGGAACCCGTCCCACCTCGTTTTACGGGTCCGGCACACATCACACTGACGATCAGCACATCAGCCCACAAGTTGAGAGAGAAGGAAGCTCACCGCATGCGACGTCCGGAGCCTCTTCCTGGAGGGCCAGCCGGCCGCGTCGTTCAGGCTGTCGTCATGGTCCTCCATGGCTGATGGGAGAGAGATGCCGCTCCGTCACGGGCCGAAGCAGAAACGCGGGGAACAGAGACGTGATAACAAGGATGGTGTGGGTGGGCTGATGCTCGGGGAAGCTCGGTCCGAGGGGGGAGGTGAATGGAGCGGTAAATGGGATGAACTCGAGTTGCCGAATGATAATCCGATTGGTCGTGATATCGGCAAATGTGCCGAGGCACGGGCAAGGTCATGAGCGTGGTGGGGTGATGGCCCTGGATATTGGCAGTGTTGGACCTTTCGGGATTAGGATTCAATTGACAGTTTACCTCTGGATCAATGATCATCAGGGACAGAAATATAGACAACCATAAAGATGGTTCAAGACACAACTAACACAGGTAGATACACCATCCCCCCCCAACTACCCAGACGACAGTACTGGCTCCCTAGGCCTCCAGCCCCATCTTCTCCTCGCCAGTAACATTCAGCGTATTCATGACCGTCTGGGCATTCCTCTTCTCCAGACTCTTCTTGACTGGGTTCGGCGCCTCAAACACCTCCGACAGCTCCTCCAGCGTGCGGTCCTTGGTCTCGGGCCATAGGAAGTAGATAAAGACGGCCTCGAAGAGATCCCAGAACACAAACACCAGGTAGAAGTAGTAGCTGATGTCCTCAAACGCCGGCCCGCTGCTGTACTGGATCACAGCCGACGCGCACGCGCTGGCAAAGTTGCCAATGGCAGTGCCCTTGGCGCGGATATCGGTCGACAGGCACTCGGCGATGTAGGCCGACTGCAGGGGCGTCCAGCCAAAGGAAAAGACGATGCCAAAGATGAAGATCATGGCGACGGTCGTGTTGGCCGCGGATGTGTTGTCGGGCTGGTCGAGCGAGAGCTTGCTCGTCCCGGTGATGATGGCGAAGCAGCAGGCGCAGAAGACGATCGAGTAGAGTAGCAGAGGGCGCCGGCCGATCACGTCGCACATGCGGGCGCCGAGGATGGCGCCGAAGAAGCACAGGACGGGGTTGATGCCGTTGAGGGCGAGGACCTTGTGTTCCTCGAGGATGCCGGCGTTGTGGAGCATGACGGGAAGATAGTAGGAGCTGAGGGGTTAGATGTCATATGGCAGTAGTGAGGCGCTCATGAGCACTCACCTCAAACTGTTGCCACTGATCTGGCCGAAAATTGCCATGCCGAGCACGCAGATGAGTCGGCGTCGCGCGCTGTGCGTATCCCAGAGTCCACGGTAGTCCCACCACTTCTTGTCAGTAGCCTCGGCCGAGATCTGGCTCATCATCTCCTTCATCTGCAGCTGCACCATGGCGTGGTTCTCGTCTCCCTCCCCGTGGTATGTAGCAAGCACTCTGACACATTCGTCATGTCTGTCGTTGGCCATGAGCCACCGAGGAGACTCGGGAAGCCAGAGGACGCCCAGGACAACGATACCAGATGTGATCATCTGGCACCACACGGGGATGCGCCATGCAGATGTCGAGTCGATGAATGCGCAGCCGTAGACGACCCAGCTGGCGATTATACTGCCGATGTACCATGTACAGTTGTAGAGGCCTGTAAGGGTGCCTCGCCACTTGGGGTGAGCCATCTCGCTGACGTAGCACGGCGCCGACACGCAGCAGAAGCTGACGCCGAATCCGAGGATGAACCGCCCCCCTAGGAAGTGGCCTCGGTTCGTCGACGTCGCCTGCACGCATGTGCCGATGATGATGATGGCGGCGCCGGTAAACATACCCCACCGGCGGCCGAAGTAGTCGTTGACGGGGCCGGTGAAGAAGACGGCGGCGACGGAACCGATGTTGTACATGGCAAAGACGATGCCTGTGCTTGAGCCGGCGACGGACCTGTGACTTCAAGTCAGCGAACGTCACTCTCTCTGCCGCAAAGGGTGTTAGAATTTGGTTTAAGGCGAGACCTCGTGGCATGGTGTCGGGGGGGCCTTCCCGTGAGGGAACATCTTAGGCTCTGATGCAGGCCCTCGGCGCTTCAGATGGTTCCCTCGTTGGAAAGTCTGACGGGGCCCTCCGTATGCCACAAGGTCTCATGTTGAACCATATTTCAACAAGAGGTGTATTTAGGTAGCGGATTTTACCCCTGAGTTACCAGTTATGTGACGTGTTGTTGCGAATAATAATACTCTTTAAAAAAAGACACTTACATGTTGAAATATTTCTGATACGAAGACATGCCATTCAAGCCACCCATTAAACTCCCGTCGTAGCCGTTCTACTCTCAAACGTTTAATTAGAACTGAATCTTTCGAGGAATTGATGCCAACTTGTGGTGTGAATGGGATGTGGGTGTGGATGTCGGTGTGGTGTGATGTTGTGGGGGGACATACCAGACAACCGCAGAGATACGCGCAGGCTAGGACAAGGTAGAGCCGAAACATCTTGGGCGTCCAAGGCGATAGATCCTGGGACTCGACATCATGCGCAAGCTGGACAACGGCGTCCACATCATGCAGCTTGTCGCCATGTGCAGGGGCGTTTTCGTCAGATTGCATCGCCATGCGCCAAGAGCAAATACAGGATGGTTTAAAAAGATTGCAGGAATAATAGGCGTAACTGCCTGAAGATCCCTTGGATTTTATACATCTGCCAACGACGCAGCCAAAATACCCTTGATGCCATCCTCGTTCTGTATGAGCGGGATGTGACCCCAGATAGCTCTAGTCTCCGTCCGACGTCGTCCCCGGATTTGCGCATGACTTGTTTCCTTCCCCCTGGACACAACTCCTGGTTGGCAGAGACGGCCAGAGGGTGTTCTGACCCTGACCGGGCAAGTTTATACCCGGAGGATGCTGCAGCCCCCAAGCGTCTGCAATGGTACATAGGCTGCTTATAGTATAGCGATAGTATAGGCTAAGATAGTTAAATAGTGCCTAATTATCGAGGTAATCTAGGTTCCGATGCTTAGGATCTAACCACTGTCTATTATAAAAAATAGACTTCTTTTATCCTAATATTTAGTAAGGAAGGCGAAAACTCCTCCCTCGATGGAAAGAGGACGAAAAAACATACCGACTTCACATCCTCATCGCAGATTGGGGGCCTTATGTACAATATTAGGCTGTTTGTGCCTGCCCAATTGTCGGTCTGGCAGCATTGGGTGTGGTCCACTCGGCTCCGACACCCCCGGGGAGCAAACCTGGGGAAGTGACACGGGAGGTGATTGGCTCGCATCGAGGTTGGATGCGGTGAGGGGAAGGGCGTGATCAGCGGGAATCAAGCCATGTCCGTGGCCATCATGCGCTTCGGTGGATATGCCGGCGGAGTCGGGCCAGTCTTGGCATGAGGGGGAAACACCGCAGATAGAGCAAGATCGAGAGAAATAGTAGGACACTATCCAGGAACTCTGTGCTGAGACACTGCTCGAGTTATTTTGACCATCCACTTCCCGCCCCGCTCGGGAAAATGTTCGGACGCATCGTGGCGCCAGCCGTGGGATGCAATCCTCCAAGCACGTCAGCCAGCGACAGATAAAGGAGAAGCCAAACTCTTCCAAACTCTTTCAAGTTTCCTCAGTCAACTCTTCAACGCCCAGCAACCAATATGGGCGAACACGTGAGACCGGAGCCCAAGGGCCTCTCCCCCCAGGAGGACGAATCCCGACCAGACTACATCAACGAAACCGTCTTCAAGAGAAACGTCCTCCCCACTCGGTCATACCACATCCCCGAGACTTCAGTCCTGCTGAACGGAACCTGGGACTTCCACCTGGCCTCTACGCCCCTCGAGGCACCAGAGGCGGACGCCCTCGAGGACGTCCCCCTTGGGCAGATCCAAGTCCCCGGTCATTGGCAGCTGCAGGGCCACGGAAAGCCCTGGTACACCAACGTCCAGTTCCCCATCCCTGTGTGTCCGCCCTACGTCCCTACCGAGAACCCTACGGGGACGTATCGCAGGACCTTTGACGTTCCTCCCGCATGGGACTCTGACGCCCAGCTGAGGCTCCGCTTTGACGGCGTCGACAGCGCCTACCACGTGTGGGTGAATGGCTCGCTGGTTGGATATGCGCAGGGCTCGAGGAACCCGTCCGAGTTTGACGTGTCGTCGTATGTGAAGCGGTATGGGGGGAATGACCTGGTCGTGAGGGTCTATCAGTGGTCTGATGCCACGTACATTGAGGACCAGGACCAATGGTGGCTTTCAGGTTAGTTTCCAAAGGGTTGAAAGGGAAGGACTTGTCTGATGATTTCTAGGCATATTCAGGAACGTCCACCTCATTTCTTTCCCGGCCTCGAGGGTTGATGATTTCTTCCTTCGTACTGATCTAGACGACAAGTATGAGGACGCCACACTCCAGGCATCTGTCGATCTTCTTCTCCAAGGGCCAGGAACTGTGGAACTCACCCTCTCCGAGCTGGACCAGAACGGCGGTGGTGTTATCGGAACTACCAATGTCTCTGTCAGCCAGGAGAGCAAAAAGGCCGATCTCAGCCTCCAAGTCAGCAACCCGAAGAAATGGACGGCAGAGACCCCATACCTCTACCGGGTCGAGATCTCACTCACCACAGACGGATCCGAGGCCTCTTACAAGGTCCACCAGCGGGTAGGATTCAGAAAGGTCGAGCTCATCGATGGCTTGATGACCGTCAACGGAAAGCGAATCCGCCTTCGAGGAGTGAACCGCCACGAACACCATCCTCTGCTCGGCCGCGCTGTTCCCATCGAATTCGCCAAGCGAGACCTTCTCCTGATGAAGACACACAATATCAACGCCCTGCGCTGTGCTCACCAGCCCCACGACCCGAGAATCCTCGATCTCTGCGACGAACTAGGACTCTGGGTCATGGCCGAAGCCGATCTCGAATGCCACGGCTTCTACGACGCTATTGCTCGTCCCCTCGACATTCCCGAGGAGATGGACTATGGAGAGCGGAAGAAGCTTGCGTTCCCCAAGTCCGCCGAGTTCACCTCCAACAACCCAACTTGGAAGGCTGCTTACCTGGACCGTATGCAGGCGGTGCTGAACCGCGACAAGAACCACGCCAGCGTCATCATCTGGAGTCTCGGAAACGAGGCCTTTTACGGCGACAACCACAAGGCCATGTTCAAGCTCGCCACCGAACTCGACCCAGGCCGTCTAGTCCACTACGAGGGTGACGAAAAGGCCGAGACGACACACATGTACAGCTACATGTACCCTAGCGTCAAGACGCTCATCAAGTCGGCCAAGGAGGAGGGCGTCAAGGACGGCAAGTTCGAAAAGCCCATTGTTCTCTGCGAGTATGGCCATGCCATGGGTAATGGGCCGGGCTGGCTCGAGGACTATGAACAGGCTTTCAGAGACTATCCCCGTCTGCAGGGTGGCTTCATCTGGGAGTGGGCCAACCACGGTCTCTGGAAGGAGGATCGGGGATATTACGCCTATGGAGGCGATTTCGGAGATGTGCCAAACGATGGCACATTTGTCATGGATGGACTTTTGAACAGCGAGCATGATCCCACTCCCGGTCTTGTCGAGTATAAGAGGGTTATTCAGCCGGTTGGATTCTCGTTGGACGGCGACAAGTTGACGGTTGAGAATTGGCATGACTTTGCTGACCTGGGTCATCTTGCGGCGACTTTCAAGGTTGAGAGACTTGGAAAGAAGTAAGTGGCCACCAGATTTGATGGATCATGACTAACCCCTGATAGGTCGGTTCTGCTTCAGGCTGGATCTGTGGAGCTGCCGTCCATCGCAGCTGGGGAGAAAGCCACCGTGTCTCTCGACCTCGACGCCCAGAGATACGGCCACGGCAGCGAGGTGTACCTGACCGTGTCACTGACCCTCAAGCACGCAGTGTCTTGGGCCGAAGCAGGCCACGAAATCGCCTGGTTCCAACACCAACTCCAAGCGGCAAAGAGCCCCGAAACGACCTCTATTCCAGTCAACACGCTATCCCAGAAGTTCCTCGTCTCGCAAGAGAATTCACTGCTCAAGATTGCCGACAACAACAACTCCTTCACCTTTACCTTTGACCGAGCTCGAGGTGCTCTCAAGAGCTGGAAGGCCAAGGGCCATGACGTCCTGCAGCCCGACCCCAAGACAAAGGTGGCCGTCATTCCCTCCTTCTGGCGTCCGGCAACAGACAACGATGTTCCCAACTCTCTTCCGTACTGGAAGCGGTTCGGTGTTGATCAACTAGAATCTCAGCTGCGCTCTTACTCGCTCGACACGACGGATCCTCAGAAGACTGTTGTCAGGGCTCATACCTTTATTACTCCCCCGGTGCTGAACTGGGGTTGGGACTGTGAAATCGAGTACATTGTGCACATCACAGGTTCACTCGAGATCAACGTGGCTCGTCTCTCGCCTACAGGATCCTTCCCTGAACATGTCCCCCGCGTTGGACTGAACCTCTACGGGAACAAGATCCTGGATCGCGTCAGCTGGTTCGGTCTCGGCCCGGGAGAGAGCTACCCCGACAAGAAGTCGTCTCAGCGCGTGGGTATCTATGAAGGAGTCGACATTCCGTCTCTACAGACTCCATATGATGTACCCCAGGAGAATGGCAACCGCGAGGATACCAGATGGCTCACGCTCAAGGCCCCTGGAGTTGGGATCCGGGCAACGCGGGCAGACGACGCGCTCTTTAGCTTTTCTGTGTCTCGTCACACTACCGAGACGGTCCAGGAGGCTCGGCATCCGACTGATCTTGTTGAGGAGGATGCTTCGCTGTTTAGACTCGACGCGAGGGTTGCGGGAGTGGGATCGGGGGCGTGTGGTCCTGCTGTGAGGGAGGATCTGATGGTCAAGACTGAGGAACACAAGTTCAAGTTTATCTTAGAGATTGTCTAAACG
>JABFEP010002144.1:0-24754 GCA_013618265.1 Fusarium albidum
GGCTATGGGCCTCCACCTCCTCCGCCTGCGGGTGCATACTATCCTCCGCCTGGCTTCTAAGATGGCCACAACCGACGGGCATTGCTAGGGCATCCGCAGTTGGAACGGATGCTACTCATTCATATCACGATTTCTACGAACATCACGACCATTGCATAATTGGGGCGTGGAGTATTACCGGCATAGCAGACCGAAGTGGCATCATTATTGGGGTTCTCAAAGTTTGGGCCGACGCATCCGCTTGTTTTGGACTAGAAAGCCTCCCGGTCAGGCAACGTTTCCTTGGAGTATTCGGGGTTATCAAAGTTGGGCATGTTTGTATTCGAAAGTGACAAAATACCACGCCGCTGAAGGCAGAGTTTCCCGGGACACAACCTCCACTCGTCAGCCAAAATGGGTTGGACAGACCAGGAGCATTCTGGCAATTCGGCTGGGCGAGTGGGGGGTTGATCAAAGAAATGGTCGAATGAGGGGTGCCCGGGGCCAGCTGAGACCATGGCGATAGGCCGAAGAACGGGGGGCTAGTGTCATGCTCTTGTGAACCCGCATTATTCAACCGTCTGCAGTGAGACGACAGGTCATTGAGAGTCGGCTGTCGATGGACGCATGCACGCAAGCGAACAGAGGCAAGCAAGCGCATAGGCCCGATGTGTGCCCAACTCGCCTTACCTCATGACCCGCCAATTCCCCCCCAATTGAGCGGTAAGCGAGCCATCAACAGAGGTGAAGATCGACAAACTTCGGAGTCGATGGCCGAGCCTTGTATCAAGCGAGAGAAACATCACCAAATTGAACCAACTTTTTCACATTTTTATTGCGCGTCTCTTCCGTGAGACAACAGCGCCTAATTAAATAAAAAGAACACCCAGCACAAGAATCGCTTTTAGATTTGACCAGAGGGTTGTAGATAAGGCGAGGAGGGTGGGGTAGGAAGCGACTCAGGGCAGCCAAGGTGCGTTCCGAGTTGGCTCCGAATAACGTTGGTTGCAAGTATGTAGCGGCGTTAATTTCGACATGCCCAGTGAAGCTGAGGAACGGATTAAAGGACAGGTTGCGGAGAAGGGCGAAACGGGGAGGAGGATTTGGACATGATCGAGCATTGGCGGGGTGGGAAGCGTCCCGACAAATGACCAAGGAGTTATTGGTGTGGACAATGCCGTTTACGACTCTTGCTTGTCGGCAATAGAGGTCTCCTTCAGGTCAGAGGTGACCTCGTCAACCTTCTGGCCGTTGGCCTCGGCTGCCTCAATCTCGGCAATCTCCTTCTTGGCCTTCTCGATGTTCTGCGAGTTCATTAGCGAGCTGCACCCCGCAGAGCTTCTCCAGGGGTATCATATGCAGGACTTACCTTCTTGGTCTGGGCTGCTTGGTCATTCTTCCAGTGGTCGAGCTTGGCGCGGACCTTCTCAGTCACATCGGGGATGTCCAGGGCACTCATGGGGGGTTCAATGCCCATGGCAGCGCAGTCTTCGACGACGGAGGGAGGCACGTTGAAGAACTTGGACGGGGCAGCGTGGGCGCCGCCCTTCTTGCCCTTCTTGCCCTTCTTGACGGCGGGCAGGTATTCGTCCTCACGATCCGCCTTGCTGACGAGCTTGGTGCCCTTGAGCCCAGCCTCGTCGACGCTTCGCTGTGCCTGAGCGCCAAGACCCGTGTCAGCCATCAGGGGACCCTTTTCGACCTTGTGATTGGGATCGAGGAACTGGAGTAGGCTGTTCGCCCGTCGGATCTCATCAAGGTAGGCAGGGTCGCTGGCCTCAGCGAGACGGCGCTCGGCCTCGGCCTTCTTGCGCTCCTGGATGTGGCGCTCGTGCTCGGCCTTTTGCTTCTCACGGTAGCGCTCACGAGCCTCTCGCTCGTAGGCCTGGAAGGCCTTCTTCTGACCGTAGTAGTCGTCCTTGATCTTTCGCATGGCCGTGTACTTCTCCTGCTGCTCGGCTTGGAGCCTGGAACGCTCGTCACGGAGGCTGGAAAGGCCCTTGTAGGCCTCATCCTGCTCGGCCTTGATGGTATCGAGCTCGGCCTGGATCTTGGAGTACTGCTCAGACATGGCCTTCTGCTCAGGGTCGTCCATGGTGTCCTTGATCTCCTTGATCTTGGCACGGATGTCGTCAATCTGCTTCTGCGAGTCCTCAAACTGGCCAAAGTTCTTGCGGGCCTTGCGAAGGTTGGAGATGTCGGAAAGCGCCTTCTTCTCGTCGACGAGCTTCATGGTGCCGGAGTTGACCTGCTTGTCGAGGCTGGCGATCTGACGGTCGACATCCTCGAGGCTCTTGTAGGGGACCTTGGCTTTGGCGGCCTTCTGCTCGGCGATTCGGCTGCGGACCTGCTCGTCGAGGCGCTTGATCTGGTCGAGCTTGGTTGAGCGAGCGTTCTTGCCGCCGGCCTGCTTCTGTCGGATCTCGTTGGCCTGGGCAATGAGCTCCTGCCGTCGCTTCTGGGTTGGGCTGGGCTGGTCCTTGTTCTTGTTTGGCGCGGCAATTTCGATTTTCGCTTTGATAGCGGCCTAGGGGCAGAGAGGGCGTGTCAGTCGGTGTATCCTCCTTGGCAGCACATGAGCCCACAGGTGTGGAACCTGGGCTGATAGCCAGTCCATTTTCACCAGTTCACGGAGAGGAATTGAGGCCGTACCAGCTGGTCCATGGAAGCCTTGTGCTCTTTCTCGGCCTTTGCAAGCTCCTCCTTGAAGACATTCTCGTCGGGCTTGGTGGGGCGAGTGGTGGTTTGCTTCTCCGCCGCAGCGGCGGGAGCAGTCGCGGTCTCGGCCATTGCGATGAGCGGGGAGGAGGCGAACAGAACGAGGTTGAGTGGACAGGGAAGAGGATAGAGACCGAACGGAAGGCCGAACGGAACCGGGAGCGGACTGCTCGTGAGAGTAGTCGACAGAAGGTTCCTTGAGGGGTTTGAAGGTGAGAGCGACGACACGTGTTATCGAAACGTGGTGAAGTAAGTAGAAAGAGTGAAGAGAAAAAAAGGTCCCCCCCCGAAGGAGAATTAATTAAGGTCCCGAGTCGAAATTCCACCACTTTCTGCTTCTGGACCCGTGTCCTGGTTTGCGGTTGTGAGCCGGTGGGGTCCGTGCACCCCGGCTTCCTGCTGCTGGCCATTTTAGGGGTGGCCCCCTTCCCTTGGAGTCGGGTCCTTCCCCTTAGCGTCCACTGGTCCAGTGGAAGGGAGCCCTGGGACCACTGAAAGGAGCCACTGAGAAAGCCGACCTGGGCGGACAGCTCAGGCAGGGGTTGTTGTTGTTGGGGTTCCTTCCCTCCACTTCCAGGTCCCGTCAGCAGCCGTGGCTTGTGTGGTTGTTCTTGTGGCGCAACCTGTCAAAAAAAAATAAAAAAAAATCCACCTCGCCTGCCCCGCCGATATTACCTAAACATGTGGCGCATCACATGACCCTGCGCGCCCCCGAACCCGCCGTAGACTTTTGCTCTGGCTCGCGATGCAAGGCTGAGCGAGAAACATTTTCGGCGGGCGGCTCGCGACCACGGACATCCTTCTCCCACTCTCGATCGGCCACCTCCTCAAACAAAATCGACCCCCGGACTGCCCCGATCAGCCACACACACATACACCATCATGGATATCGATCATGTGCCTACGGACGCCAGGTCCAAGGAGGTTGTGAGGCTCTGGCGAGCCTGGAGGACCGTCCATGAGATGGTCGCAGACCGAGTGAGTTCTGCACCAAGTCCCATGGTCTTTGTCGCGCAACGCCCTTCTTCTTTTCTTTCTTAGCGTAAATTATCCCATGCCTAGAAAACATTGAAACTGATGTCGGCATGTCATCACAGGAATACGAGCTGGCCGAGGAGGAAGTTAGCATCTCCCTCGAACGCTTCCGCGACGAGTACTGCAACCCCGATGGTTCTATCAAGTGAGACCCCCCACCCTGTGAATACTGCAGAGAAGAAGAGAAGAAGAGAGAGAGAGAGAAGCGCAGAGCTAATGTGAACAACTACTTTCCCCCATCGTCCAGCCGTGCCAAGCTCCAGTTCTCTGCGCGTCCCAGCGAATCCATGCTCAGGAAGTTCACGCCCCCGGCGACGGCGGACAAGCCCGACCCCGTGCCCGACTGCGGCCCCATCTGGGTCGAGTTCCTCGCGGACAAGACGTTTGGCGTGAGCCAGATCCGCCACTTCGCCACGTACGTGATCACGAACCACTACAAGACGGGCATCATGGTCACCCACGTGCCGCTCTCGCCCGCCGCCCGCAAGTCGCTCGCCAGCGTCGAGTCCCTGGCCAAGATCGAGTGCTTCCTCGAGGACGACCTGCTCATCAACATCACCCACCACGAGCTGGTCCCCAAGCACGTCCTGCTCTCGCGCGACGAGAAGATCGCCCTCCTCAAGCGCTACCGCCTCAAGGAGACCCAGCTCCCCCGCATCCTCCAGAAGGACCCCGTCGCCCGCTACCTCGGCCTCAAGAGGGGCCACGTCGTCAAGATCATCCGCAACAGCGAGACGGCTGGCCGATACGCCAGTTACCGGCTCTGCGTGTAAAAACCCTGGAGGGAGGACACAGAGATGGGCTGCGACGGGGGATCAGAACGAGACTCGTCTCGGATTTTGGATCAAAGGGAAGGCATTTGGTACGAGGATGGAGGCGTCAATCTGCACTTGAGGGTCTAAAAAATCTGGCGTTCCAGGGGTTCTATGTATATTGCGCGATGCCGTAGCAAAGCCAATCAAGGATTATCATCTACGTTTGAATTGGGTTCAGAAGACCAGAGAAAAAAGGGGTTTCCTAACCATTCTTAATATTCATGCCCTGCAGAGTCAAGGCCGGCAACGACAGAGCTTGAAATCATATGGATCTTGAATATTATCCTATCAGAAAGCTCCTAGACCAGAGCTAGTGAACATGCCATGTAATCCTACCAGTCCCATCCAACGTAAACTTGGCTTTCGCCGGGGTATATATAACCAATTCCCAAATCCCATCCCAATCCAATGACCGCCCAATCAACAGAAATCAACGTGGGCAAAATAAATAAATAAGCAAAAACGTGTTGATGATGAAGCCGAAAGCATCAACCACGGCCTGGACACCCGGAATCTGCGCTCCTCCCCTCCCAAGTCTCGCATCGTCATGTCCGAGATGAGGAAGATTCATGGCAGCATCCCTCTCCGGCACATTACCCTGTCGTGTGCCCCGAGGACGGCCCAGGAAATAAACCACTGTATCAATAAAACAATTCGCTCGTCGTAATGCGTCTCGTGGTAAACGTAAACAGAGCTTGTCGTAAAAGAGTCAGAGTGACCCGACCCGGCCTGTCAATTCGACGTGGCCCTTCAACTCAACAGGCCTCCTGGGTCCCTTAGCTCAGCCTCAGGCTTCCCGTGGACGTTATATCGTGTCTCCTGCTGCGACTGGGGTATCGGCTGCAGCTCTGTCCCACCAGACTTGGATTTGGACCGGCTTTGTCTCGTGTTGAGAGGCCCGAAAAGGCCGCCCAGATCCTGAAGCAAGGCGGTGGAGCCACGACGAAAACCCCCCATGCTAGCAGGCAAGGACGGCGCAGGGGGGGGATGGCCCTGTATCGTCGGTTCGCCGCTGGACGAGTCACGGCTCCCCGCTTTGAAGCTTCCGCTGTTCTCTCGCGGGGCATCAAGCAGTCCGCCGACATCGAAGAAGGAGACTCTTCTCGGTGTCACGCCTGGGTCACTCCGAGAGAGGCTGAGGGGGTCATGCGGCAACAGAGAGTCGTCGCTGCGTTCTGCGTTGCTGCGTTGCCGTTGTGGAAATTGCCAGCGTTCGAGGTCTTGGTCGAGTTTTCGAGCGATGGGGGCAGGTGTGTACTGGAAGAGTCCGCTGTCGCTGGAATTGTCGGGCTGGTCGCGAAGCTCGGGGTCGACGGTCATGCCGATATCTCGCACAAGATCCTCGTCGCTTCCCCAGTGACGATGTAATGTTGGGCGCCGCAGGTTGATGGATGGGTTAGTCGACTCGGCCACAGAGGTACGACGGAATTTGTGCTTCTTGATGCCTCGGTCGCGCATGAAGGAGCCGAGGACCAAAGAATTGGCCGCGGCCGTAGCAAATAGGACCTCGACCGAGGCCAGCAAAGATCGATACTGCTGCCGACCATCTTCTCGGATGATGTGTGGTACTCGGTAGAGGGTGACGCCCACGACGGATAAACTGAGAGAGAAGAGCAGCACGAGCTGGACTTTCCTCTTGATGGTCATGTGGCTGGTCACAATGATTGGGATTGGAAAGATGACGAGTAGCAGGTCGGTCAAGACGTTGCAGACGGCCATAGTAATGAGTTGCACATAGCCCTGGCGGCACTGACCACCGGGGTCTGGCAACACTTGCCAGTAATGGGTAAAGGGACGGCATTCGGCGAGGTCGCTGATGACGACGGCGATAAAGGTGGCAGCGAGAATGATACGAATGGCATACAGCGACGTCTGCCATGCCCGTTCCCACGTGGCGCGGGTTAATCGGTGGAGAAACTCGAGGACCGCAAATTTGAGAACCCATAGGCTATTATCGCAGAAAGTCAGCATTTGAAACCTGGCGTTGGACCAACGGTTGGAGGCGGCGGGCGACGGATGAAGAAAGGTTCAAGGGAGGGCGCGCCACATACGTTGCGGCGTAGAAGACCCGGCTGGCGAGCACAAGGCCGCTAGCGATGGTTTTCTGGCGCAGCTGCTCATCGGTGAGCTCGATGCCATCGAATTGGGCGTTGTTGGTGCCGTGGAGGAGGATGTAGTGGACGCATCCCATGCGCAAGTACAACGGTATCAGTGCCAGGGCGGCGACGCGGTCCTCGGTGAATAGTCGTTCTGTTCGGATAAAGCGGCCAGCGAGCCGCAGCAGGATGATGAGAGTGCAAAACGATGTTGCCCACCAGCAGACGAGAAGCGTGGGCTTGTCGTGCTTGAACTCGCGAAGGGTCGGAGGGTCCGAGTAGAGAGACATGGCTACGTCGGCAGTCCGCGCTCGTCGTCCTCCGCAGAGGGCTCGACGAGCGAGGGAAACGGAACGTCGCCGGGCTCAGAACTGGACCAGAGAAGACGACGTGTGCGATGCTGGGGGACGAAGAAGACGTTGTGGTCTTGTGCCGGGAGTTGCACCCAATTTATCTCGTCTATTCAGACTAACATGAGGCGGTCGGTGGCAGCGCTCGAGCGATTGCGGAAACGGCACACGGAGCGAAGGATGCATGAAAGTTGCGGCCGCGGATGTGAGATGAACAGCATCAATGAGTGTCGTCGAGTCGAGTCGAGTCGAGGTCAAAGCAGTCCTCGAATAGGCATTCGTCGAGATGCTCGATCCGGAGCTGCCAATTCGGATGCGCGAATGTATGTCAGTGTCAGTGATGAGCAGACTGTGTGAGCCTGTGATGACGGGCCGTCCACTTCGCAATCGATCAAGGAACGAGCCGGCTGATCATTGACAAGGGACAGAGTATTAAAAGAAGAATGAATGTAAGAAAGAGTTCTTCTGCAGCATGAGATAAGAGATGGGTGGGAGTGACAAGGAGTGGAGGTAGACAAGGTGCGGCTGGTCCCAAGATATTGCGGAGGCGAGGAGTGTGGGCGCATCTACTTGCCCCGTTCTGCCCATCCCAAGGTTAGGTACAGCGGCGACGAAGACGAAGGCCGAGTCCTCGAGTTGCACACGACAGCGCCCGTCCGCCGACCCTCGCCCCCAAGGCCCGTAACCCCGTCATCTGGTGGCTCCAGAGGGGAGCGTGTTGGCCACTAGGCCTGTGGGGAGTCCCAGGATCGGGAGGATGGCCAAGGATGAGGGACAGACAAGGGCATCCAAGGCCGTCCAAGAGAAGATGCCAGCCCGCCACCCGTCCAACCGTCGACTCTGCCCAGACTCCACCGGGGGCTGGACCGACAAGTCCTGACGACGATGTCGTTGGCCTAGCGCGCTTGGGGCTTGGGTCCGGGCAAGCTGGGGGCGCACTACTTTGGCGAATCTGCGACTCAGCCATGAGGTGCTGCCGCCATGGTAAGCGGCAGAAAATGGTGAGTAAGAAGAACTGCAGCCACTGCGGATGCGAGGATCAGAGGTTGTACAGAGTACCATGTACCTCTAAGCATATGTATCGACTATGCCCGTGTACTGGTGAACCATGTCCGAGTCAAATCGAAAATAGCGACGGCTCGCTGTTCGCACCGACGACGGCGACAACGGTGTCGGCGCCAATTCATCAATGGGCGGTGCCGCCAACAACCCCTCATCAATGACACAACGTTGACAGCCACATGCTTAACAGCCCGCCAGCCTCAGGCGACCCAGTAAACCAAGCATCGGGGCAGGGGTCGAGGGAATAGCCAAACGGAGGTGGGCACGAGGGACAAGTTGGTCGGTGTTCTAGCCAGCATAGGTAATTGTGGCATGGTCGTTGCGTAGCGCTGAAGAATATCCGAGGGAGGCATCAGTTAACTAGCAGGCATGCCATGTACGGAGTAGCTGAGCAGCACCTCGACGCCATGTCCACTGCATTCCTCTGAAGTCTTGAGCCCCAGGAGCCCCAATAGCGAGCGAGATTTGACTGAGGCCCAAGTATCAGTGCCCACACTGAGATGTTTGTACATAACAACGAACCATTAGATCTTTCGGCATCTGTCATTGCTGCTTCAAATTTTTGAACGATGAGAGTCTAGCAACGCCAGCCGAGGCAGGCTTGCGAGGCAGGCTTACTAGGCCGGCTCTGGGGTTGTGAGTACCTCGGGATGACGCTGCAGATACATCGCCCTCCTGGGCGAATCACAAGGGGAATTAGGGTTTCGCCACCGCTATCAGTCGTACCCTTTAATGTACCTGATGGCGGGCCCGTTGTGGCTGCCTCCGCCTCTGGGTGGGTGGGCGCTACTGCGGTTCCGTTGCCGCCCCCGGATGCCGAGAGATAGCAATGACCAGGGACTGATTTTTCAATCGCCGGGGATTGGCCGTCCCAAGATACGGATGGCGAGCGAGTCCTTTCGCGTGGGCTGAACCAGGATGGCTGTGATCCTGCATCGACAGCTCCCTGTACCAGTTGAGAGTTGAGGCTTCACCTGTCAACTTGTCAACAAGGCAAGAGAACGGAAGCGTCTGGCACCTAGCGGAATGGGGTCAAAATCGGCCAGTGTGATCGGCTCGATCGGGTTGTATAGCTACTATTTGAAGCGTTCGTTCGACTTTTCGTACTCGTCCCACCGCCGATAAGACGAGTCCGAAACCAAGCGACTGTAACAAGACCTCTGCAATCTGCCATATCTGTTGAATGAAGTATGACGCTAGAGCGAAGTCCAGGCTGCTGGACACTGTCCTCATCGGCGACCACCGGCATCGTATGCTTCGACGGCATCCTGCGTCGTACTGATATTGTTGGTGTTGAGTCAGCTCTAGAGTGAAGCTGAACCTGAGTATCGACGGACAGATGCCCACTGACTTGGGAGTGAAGCCTTTGCTCCAAGTTGATCATCCAATATGAAGCACGCATTCCCCCCAGGACCAAAACGTTAGACAGGGGCCCCCCCAGGGCTGCCCATTATTACATCACGCGACAATGTCGTACTGTCTGTGACCGGACGCGGAAGGCCAAGCAGGCAGCCCTGTTTCTTTTCCTCAAACCCCCATGCTCCATAATACCGTGGATGCGTGGCCGCCCTGATCCTGATCCTTTCGGGGGATTGGAGCTGCCCTGGCTGCCTGAGCAAGCCGGGCCCCTTGATCGAGCAACTCGTCTCGGCTGAGGTCTCCTGGAAGTCTTGAAAGCCGTGCCGCGTTTCCTTCCGAGTGGTTGGAGTATCAAGTTGACCCCCGCCCCCATCTGACCGCGCTGCTGGGACTGATCTTGCGGCGGTGGCATGTGGGAGTGGGATTTGGCAGCAAGTTGCAGGGCAAATTGTCGGATGGAAAGGGAATTCAATATTATCCGTATGTGCCAGCGCGTCGGCATCAGGTACCCACCCAGGCCGTCGCATCGAAGCAGCAGTCGTGTTCCTCGCTCTTTCCTTCGGATCAGAGTCTCTTCGTCTTCGCTGGTGCTGCACTTGGCAGGATCCAAATTAGTTAGGTAGGAACCTGAGGGAACACCTCCTCCACATCGTCCCAAGCTCTTGGAAAAGACAGGCCGCTCTTCATCCTTCATCCGACAGGTCAAAAAAAGTCGGCAGCGATGGAACCCTTGGTTCTTACGTATCGCCACTTAATCATTGCAACCCGCCCAGATGGGATTTCGGCCCCTCCTCCTTCTCCTCCTCCACCTTATCTGCCCAGCTCCACCTCACAATGCTTGCATCTGCCTTATCTCTTGGATCCCACTCTGTCGATACCATGGCCCAGGCCATGTCCTCCTTCTGGCACACCTAGTTGCCCTTGTATCCCAGCCTCTTGTCTTGACAGATGTCTTCGTCTTCTGCCCCCGGCCAGGCATGCCCTACAACGGGGTTGAAGCGATCGCCATGCGACCCGATTCCGTTCGCCTCGGCGGCTCAAGCTCATCTACCTTGACAGCTCCTGTGGTCGATTTCATATATACCTTGGCCTGGGTTATAGCGGCCAGGCATTCTCTTGTCCTCATGTGAGGCAGAGCAGGTATGTGTGGACGAACTCGTGACATTTGTGCCAGAGTCGCATCAAATGTGCGTCCTGCTAGCATAGCTTGTCTGGCGCTGCGACCCTAGGAATGCCTAAATTGGCTAGGTACATTGCTCGCCTAACTATATCCTAGCGCTTCCCAAACTTTGCAGCTCTATCCAGCCTTGCCTTTGCCGCGCTCTGCATGTTTGTGGTCAATCATGCCGGCAATTCGACCATGTCAATCAATGGCCGCTCTCTGGTCAAGGCTTTTTCTGCCTGGGGCTCGCTGTCCCCTTGAGTCCTTGACCGAATATCGCAAATAGGCAGTTGGCGGGCATTCATTTTGCATGAGACTGCCTTGCGCCGGGACCAACGCCAACACCGACAAGGGTGTCGTTGACAGGTATTTACCCCTTAACTACGGATATAGCATTCTCACTGCCAGCTAGGCTCTGATAACTTGTTTAATGTGAGCTTGACCATTAGCTGAAGGGCATCAACATCTAGAAGTTTTCTAGACCGCCGCCTATCTCAGCCACTCGAGTCTTTTTTCATGTTGGTCGTGCCCACCTCGACGCAACTCGACTCCTGCGTTGGACACCGTCTCGCGACTCATGATTCATGCTGCATTGCCTTAAGCAATCATCTGAGCTGCCAAACTTGCTAGCTGAGTTTTAGCGGACCATCTGTCAAGTCCCCTTCTCCACATGGTCGATGACTGTCATCAATCTTCTGGCGCCGTCACCTTAATAATTGCGTGCGCAAGGGTCACCCAGCACGTTGGTTGGTGTTCTTGCCTGCTTCAACAAGAACCAGCTGGCCGGCTGGACTTGGGCTAGAACGAGACTAGAAATATATGGCGGAAACTCAAAATCCAATTACAGAACACCGAATGCCGAGCGGGCATTTTCATGAGTCGCCTAGCCTGAAGTGACAGTGACACGAAACCGAAGCATCCGTACGTAAACTGTGAACTGGTCGATCAGGGACCATCGTCAAGTGTTGTGTGTGCCTATTGTCAAAAAAGGCTATCTATCCTATTGACTCTCAAGGTGCACGATCATCGACCAGCCTAGGCTAGCCGCAACTCTTCCACCGCCGTCTTGATCTGCGGTTTTGTAGCCTGCCCCCAGTCCACCCCCTTGAGCCTCGCCCCAACCTCGTCCTGATCCCCGACGAGTCCCCAGAGCCCGTCCACCACCATGCTCCTCACCTTTGGCCAGGGGTGGTACAGAAGGGCGCCCAGGCGTTTTCTGGCCTCTCGCACGCCTGCGTCTGTGTCGTCGTCGACTCCTCCATGGCCGCCGCCCATGGATGCGACGCCGCTGTACACCTTGACGCATGCCTCGAGCTTGCGCACGTTGCCCGTCTTGTATCCCGCCCTCTGCGTCTGCAGACACAGACTCCGCAGGTCGGCGCCGCTGCGCTGGAATACCTGCACGTGGAAGAGGAACGCCGTGACCTCGAGCGTGGGCACCACGACTCGGTCCTGGCCCTGCCGGGCCTTGAGGTTCCCGAGGAGCGACTGGCACACGAGCTCGAGCTTGTCGCGGCTGGATTCGCAAAAGTCGCTGAGCGCGGCCCGGCTGGCAATCACTAGATCCTCGTTGCCTGTGTCCGCAGAGGTGACATACCCGGCCATGAGCTCGGCCGTCCACGCCGCTGGGTCTGACAAGGCCACTTGGCGGAGCAGCGGTTGGAGGCCATCTCCAGAATATAGATCGAGCAGGTTCTGGAAGTAGGCCTTTGACGAAAAGGTGAGCTCTCGGAACTGTTTGGAATACCTAGTTGCCTTGGTCAGCGGGACCGATTCAGGGGGGGACAGCATACCCTTTCTGCAGGACCAGTGCGACAGCTGCCTGGGCTTCTGGGCGTACACGGTCAAGCTTCTCTGCAGAGAGACGGAGGGCGCTGAAGAAGAGAGCCCGGACTGATGCTTCTAACCACTCCCCGTGACGGGCTTCCTCCTGCAGGTTGCTCCACAGTGCTCTGACGGCTCGCAGGGCCTGGACACGGACGTGAGAGCCAACGTCACCCCTTGCATTGGTCGTGTAGTCATTGAGGCCCTCCTTGATGAGTCCCAAGAAGGTCTCGGGGTTGTTCTGGAGGACGCTGCTTTGCGTCAGGCTCTGGAGAATCGCCACCCTGGTGTCGACCTCGTCATCCCAGGCCCAGCGTTCCAGAATCGCCCTGGATGCGGCATCACCGAGCAGCTTGGAGAGTGGTTGAGCCATGGTGAGAGCGTAGAAGTACCCCTTCCCGTGCGCCGCGGCGCGACTTGTAGGACGATTCTGAACCGTCTGGGCCCAATCGGCCAGAGTCTTTTCGCGTTCTTCCGGACGAGAGAACATCAGCAGCACCAGAGAAGCAGCAGCGGCTGGCTCGACTGTTTCTTGTTCGTTGCGATTGAGCCAGGAGGGAACGATAGACCGCAGCGAGGAGGTGAACCGCGCTACGGCCTCGCCCCCAGCGGAATCACCAGAGTCGAGCGCGGAGACGATGCTCAGATAGGCCGACGCGTTGTCTGGGTGGAGGAGCTCATTTCCTGGGCGGAGGGCTTCCGGCGATTTTATGCCCAGCACTGCGGTATGGAGTATCGGCAGGGTGGAGACGACGAGGCGGCTTGCGGCTTCGGCCAGCAGCTCCAGCTTTCGGTACGCGGTCGATTGTATATCTTCCAGCACAGTCGACGTCGCCGCGAGAATCTCGTGGATGAGGGACAGATCGAGGTCGTCAGCCCCGGGGCCAACAAGCGCCGGAAACTTGTCTAGGACTGCCGCAAAGGATAGCAGTAGCCCGTGTTTCTCCTCAACCTGTCGAGCTTGAAGCGTCTTGAGGCGGTCGGTAAGCAGTTGGACGGACGTCTTGAAGCGGGAAAGAGGGTCATCGGACTTGGGATCGGACAATTCGAAAGTCAAAACACCAAAGGCAGTGCCGGAGACACGCCTAGAGGGAGCATCGAGGTCACCGATCCCTCTCCATCCCAGAAGAGCGTCGATGATAGCCTCGCCATATTGGTTTGACAACCTCGTCGCGTTGAGAGCTACATCTTCAACAGCCCTGGAGCGTCGCGCGACAGCGTGGTAGTCGACAGTCTGGACGGCCCAGATCCCCTGCTCGACTGTATCGGGATGCCGCCCAATGAGCTCCTGCAAGGCCGCCGAGGCGCCCCTTCTGATATTCCCTGCAGGATCCAGAGACGCAGTTACCACGAGCTCGGTACCCAGGACCTGAAGAATGGAGCTCGTAGGGGGGTGCGCTTTGGCCGCAAAGACGGATTGGGTGGGTATGGCAAGGAGTTCCTCGGTCGCGTATCGGCGAGCGAGAGCCCAGATGCCAAAGCAGGCTGCGTCTCGCACATTGGCGCCAATGCTGCCGCCAGACATGCTCCGCTGCTCAAAGGAGAGGCCAAGAAGGAGAGCATGGACGATATCCGAAAGCTGTTCGGCTGGAGGAGACCGCCGGTAGAGCAAGTGCGAAAGGGTGAGCATGAGGCCGTGCCATTCGAGGCTGTTCACGGCGGATAGATCTCTGACGGGCTTGCCTCCTGCTGGCTTGGTCCAGAGCACATTCCGGCCCAGAGACTCGAGCACGGCCTCGACGACCTGAGAAGCCATATCGGGGTTCAATTTCAGAGTAATGATGCTCAAGGACTTGCTCGCCGCGAACCGAACGGGCGTGTCATTGTCGGCTACGCACTCGAGGAGGTAGCCGATAGCGGTCTCGGTGAGCTCAGTGTTGGCCATATCCTGCGGAGTCTGGTGAAGAATCAAGACAACGACGGACCGAATGACTTTCAGTATCATCTTCCTTGCAAGCGCAAAGGAAACAATCGTCTTGGATAGCTGGACGTCGCCAATGGAGATTGCGTGGATGACATAAAAGATGGACGACAAGTAAGGGTTCATGTCGGAGGTGTCTGACGACGACCGCAAGACGCCAGCAAGGAACGACAAGACTCCCAGATAAAAGTAAGTCGTCTGCAGAGGTCGATCCTTGTGCGGGCGGAGCGAGGCTAGGGACCAGTTGACAAGGCTCTCCAGCACCCCGAGCTGCTGCATGTCACGTCGTATGGTCATTCTCACCAAGAGGGCTTTTGCCGCATCCCTCTCCTTGCCGGGAGTCCCGAGGTACTTGATGGCCAGAGGAATCATCCGGACGGTAATAGCAGGAAGGTTCTCGGGCCAGAGCATCCCCGGCATGTCAGGCGCAGTGACATCTTGCAAGTCCACCGACGAGATGGTGGAGAGGTCAAAGGGCGCCAGGAGAAGGTGAGAGAGCCAGAGGAGGACGACGTAGCGCTCCTCCCACGACCACTTGCCGAGGGAGTCCTCGTCGGCCGAGGCCTGCTCCGATTCCTCGATGGCGACGAGCAGCAGCTCCAGGTACCTCGACTCGACGTTGAGGAAGCGCACGATGACCTTCTCGCCCCGGATCTTGCAGAACGTGTACAGGATCTTGCAGATGGCGAACTCGACAGAGACCAGCAGCTTGGAGCGAGACGAGAGCGTCCTGCTGCTGCGGTGGCGCGTCTGCAGGTGCTTCAGATAGGCCTCGGCGAGGAGGGGAATCCACTTTGGCAGAAACGGATCCAGCAGCTGCGGAAGCTCCTGGAAGGGGTCAAGAAGCTGAGGAGAAGACGGTGTCAGCTCGATTTCCCGGTAGGTAGCCTGCGGTCATTTAAACTTGCAGTCGATGTCAGCCGGAAGGTCTCCTTTGCCCGCACCCGCGAACGGACTCGGGTGCTGCCGTGGCCATCGGACTTGAACAGGAAATGCGGCAGCGAGCTGTCAAAGTCGCTGAGGAGATCTGCGGAGATCTTTTGCAGCTTGATGTCGATATCGGCCTCTGGAGCGTCCATAGTCACCGGAAAGCCCAACGATGGCGACCTCGACTGATTTTGGGTGTTGCGAGAGTGTGATGGAGGCTATGAGGAACCTTGGCTGTGAGCAGAGTAGAACATGTCGTGAGAGCCAGGCACCACTTGGATTGCGGTGAGAGCGAGTACGGGTCCAACCCGACCGACGGGAATCTCCAGAATTAGGTACATGGGGCTGAGGAACAGCAGCTCCAAGGGCTGCCATCGGGACCTCAATTCGACTAGAAACCCCTGGGGATGATTTTTAAAGGTCCAGAATGTCAATTCAAGGCCTCAAGAACTAGATATCATGACCTGTTTGGAAGTCTATGCCGGTTTCCAGCCCTTCGTGCACAGTGAGCATAGTGTAGATGTCACTGTATCACGACTTGCGCAAACACAGCTGCGCTTTCTTCAACCAAACCTGGAATTAACAAGAAACAATCAAGAGTATCAGCACTCACCTAAGCCCTTTGAAATGATCTAGGGGCTGACAATCAGATCAGCAGTTGAGGCACGACATTCGACATTCGACAAGTCAATTAGAATAAAACAGTTACGTGAGGCCTCCCGAGTAAAGCCATGATTCGTCGTAACCTCTAAGGGGGGGGGGGGTATCAGCCATTAATAAATCCAACACAGCCCAGCCTGAAACAAATCCTCTCTATCCAGATGACCTGATGCCAAAACTCCAAATTCGCCAGAACCCGTCCATGATGATATTTTTGAAACCCTCTCTTTCTTCCATGAACACCCAGCCGTTGCCGCTTCCCTTTCATGAAACATGATGAAAAAAGCAACAAGAATCAAGCAACCGCAATCGCCGCCACGAGGACGTCCAGGGCGCTGCTGTGCGCAGGGCCCGTGGCGTCGACGTAGGGTCCCGTCCAGGAGACCCCCAGCTGGTTGCGGTCGTTGCGGTCGTTCTTCCAGATGGACTTTGCGTTCCTGAGGATGAAGGTGCGGTACTCGTCCTTGGGCGAGACGGTGTGCAGGTAGCGCAGGTTCCGGACAAAGATGCCCTTGAACTGCTGGCCGTCGGTGCCGCAGTGGCCGTCCCTGAGCTCGCAGTCGTCCGTCTCGACGAGGATGCCGTCCTCGTTGGAGAGCTCCTTGATGGCGGCCGCCGCGATCCTGTGGGCCTTTTGGATGAGGGCCCCGTCGCCGGTGGCGAGCGCCAGCTCGACCAGCCCGCCGAGGATGACGCCCTGGTTGTAGCTCCAGGTCTGGAGGCCGTTGTTCTTGCAGTCACCGGTGAGGCCGTCGTTGATGAGGCCCTTGGCGTTGATCATGCCGCTGGCCTCGAACCACTGCCACTGGCTCTTGGCGATCTCCAGGTAGGTCGAGTTGTCCGGGACGCGGCGGGCCAGGGACGCGGCGACGGTGAGGTAGAGCTCGTTGGCGATGGCGTTGACGTAGTCGCCGCCCTTCTTCCAGTAGATGCCGCCGCAGGGGGTCCCCGCGCCGGTCTGCATGTCGTTGAAGATGTCCACGGCCGCCTCGAGGAAGTCCTGGTCGCCGGCGGCGTCGTGGGAGCGGATCCACGCGAGCGCCCACCAGCCCTCGTCGTCGTAGTACTCGTTGATGAAGTCGTCGAAGCCGCGCTTGCCGAGGAACTCGCGCTTGACCATGCACCCCTCGGCCCAGTCGATGCAGTACATGGACGACACCAGGCCGTGGTCCATGGTCTTGATGGTCTGGATGTGCGTCTTCTGCGCGTTATTGAACGTCGTCCGCATGAAGCCCCCGAGGTTGAGCTGGTTGGCCTCGTCGAGGCGCAGCGTCGTGAAGTCGGCCATGGTGGTCAGCGCGTTGGCGCTGTTCCACCAGGCGTTGTCCCAGATGCCCGTGGCCGCATTGTACCAGTCGGCGTTCATCCTGTCGATGGCAGTATAAGCTTGCGCCGTGTATGTTGTGAGAGCACGAGCTTCGTGCCGAGCAGACGAGAAGAGACTCGCCCGGGCCACGAGCCCTCCCCAGGAGAAGTCGTGCAGCATGTTGTAGCAGATGAGATTGTGTAAGTCGAAGCAAAGGGGGAAACCCCTTGAAAGTATTGCAAGGGGGAGAAGAAGAGAAGAAGAAAGAACAAGCAGAAACCGTCACGGACGTTGCGTTATACTCCACTAGGAACCAGATGCTTCAGAGTCATGATGGGCCGGCCAGCGAGGACGGACATGGAAGGAGAATATATATATACAAACACCAGCATCTAGCCAAAGATCGGGGGGGACAAAGTTTTCCCTCTTTGCTTGTAGGTACATGTCTCCATGTTTAGACCCGCGCCGGGTTCCCCATGACTTGCATTGCATTGAGCTGTTCCCTCCCTCTCCATCGACGTGGCCGTGGTAGCCGACGCCATGGAGAGAGAGGGAGCTCATGGCATCAACCGGGCCAGGGGGCGGGACACCAATGCACCATGATGCCAGTGGAGTTGGAGCAAGGTGGGCTTCTTCCGGGGCCGACGACAACACTGATTGGCGCGGCGGCGGTTGAGGGTGAACATGCGACGCGCCGAGCGCACAAGAGACGGGCGAGAAAAGCAGTTGGGTGTGTTGAGTTGTGATGGATGGTGGCGTTTCAGGCACGAGATTGAGTTGTCATGCTAACAGCCTGGAACCATCCCAATGGGTGCCGAGTCTCCAGAGCTGGGCCCAGGGGCAGGCCCTTATCGGCAGGTCCCCTCTGGGCTCCATTGTTAGTGACGCCTGCATCGCTCTACCCCTGGCGCTACAGTAGATGGACCCTCTGTGGCTTGTTTTGTGACCCCTGGGCCGCCCCTCCACCTCCTTCCATTGAGCCTCTCTCGCCCTCCGGCATCTCCATTCATGGATATGCCCTCATGGACTTCATCGGCGCTAGCTTTGGACGCTGTGTCACTGGTCGCCACGTGCGTTCATCGGCTCTGGGTTTGCTGAACCTGATACGCACATCGATATTGCTTTTCACCGTAAGTAAGTAAATAAATAAGTAAATAAGAAAAATGGGAATCCCCGGCTCCTCGTGTTTCTTCAGGAACACGGCACAGGCCCAGGGTTGATCCCTCGATAGAGAAACAGCTCCATATACCTATCTTGCCGCGTGCATACTCTGAAATCCTCAGAGCGGGCGATGTGTTGTCCTTGGAAGGATGGATGCATCTCTGCTGTTTTAACGCGCGCATCGAACCCATGCAGACCGATATTTTTGTTTGTAATGCCCTGCCCACTGACCATATCATAGACATCACCCTCTTTTCCCTGTTGTGAGTCTTGGCTCGGAGCCGGGGGTCGGTCGGTAGGTGTTTCAAGATTGTGCTTGACAGCATATCAATCATGCGCTATTCGCTCTCAGCTCAAAGATGCCCCCTTGCCAGGCCCTGAGCTATGCCCTGAAAATGCTTCGGAATCGTCCCATGCTGCTTCTTTCGTTCCATGCCAACTCACTCACTCATCTGTAGAAGCCTCAATCGTCGGACAGGTCACAGCCCTGGGCAAGCTTGGTGCTCCCCAACACGTTGTCAAACCTGATCAACATCTTGTGCTGCTTGGCAGAGTCCTTTTGAATGACTGCTGATATTAATAAATAAATGACTCCGACGAACGACAGAGGTGTGTGTGTGGCCATGGCCTGGCGAACCTGAGCCTCTGACATGAACCCTTGTTTAATTTATGATATATGGACTCGAAAAGCGCGGCATTGAAGGAGTGCTTGTCCAAGCGCCTCCCCCAATGGAGAACTCGGGTTTTTTTTTTTCTCCCTCTCTCATTCGTCACTACTGTTGCTATATTCAGACAAAAGAGTTGGCTCAGGAAATCTCTTTGATCCCAGGCAGGGGACGTCTCCGATAAGAAAACCCTGCGTGACATCGGTACGTAGCACACAATAGACACTAACTCGGTGCATTATCTTGTGCAATCTTACACCGTCCATGCCGGCGGATTCCCGCGTGTCGATCCCCGACGGCGATCCATCTCTGTGCACCACCAAGCGCAAGGACCAAAGGATTCCAACAAGAATGTATCTTTGCTCTCATGACCAACATGCATTGCGCACAGCAATCCTCTTGCGGAAGGCAGTGAGTGAATGCCGGCTGTCAATGTCGCTGTCGGATAATGCAAATATAATGAAAGTGAAAGGGGCAGCTTTCATGTTTCAAGTCCAGACGAAAATCCACTCCTTGAAGCAACTGGAAACCAGAAACGCCGTATATATATACATACAATAGGTAGGTATAGTATAATACAGTACACTTATATTCACTCACAACTTCAGCTGTGATGAATCATCGCCCTACTCAGGCCGAGCAGATAACTCAGTCGGTGCCTGTATGCCGCATCCATGATACCTAGCTCATGTTCCGTGTTTATTAGGCACAGCACAGGCTACGAGCAGCACAGTCCGCGTTATACCCACCTTACCCACGGCCTCTCCCGCCCTGGCCTGCCTTGCCTGCACGGGCGTGCTGCTTGCCCTGCCCTTTTTTCTCCGAAACAAACCATTCCGGTGGAGCCAATGCCAGATCTCGGGCATAGGTCCCGTCCCGGTCACGGCCTACGGGCAGTTACATGACCCGCACGAGCAGGTGCTCCAGCTTGAGTGCTTGCCCCACTGGTTTAAAACAATCCAAACGCCCAAACACGAGATCCTCCCCTGCGCTCTACAACCAACTTGCGGATATTACTACATCTGCAGTTAGGCCGTCGTCGACAAAAAAGTAAGGAAAACAGGCATCACTTGCGAGTTGTCTCCTCTCCCCCGTTTTCTGTTGCCTCGGTAGCCGAGTGTTGTGCTTGCCTAGGTACCTACCTACCTAGGTATCTTGGCAGTCTGCATCATGGCCCTCGCCCATCAAGCGCGCATCGCCCTGCTCTCTCGCCTTGGCGGTAGTTGAATGGCGGCGAACCGCGGATGCAGCGGCGCTTAATTGACCGCTCGAGCCATCCCGAGAAACAGGCCTCGCCAACGAGACCCTCGTCCATTGGCTCCGGAGGCTCAGAGAACTACTGCTATCGAAATGAGTGATGGATATCCTCGGCAGCTCGGTCCGCGACCAGACCCAGGTAAGCAAGCCAGTGTTCCTTTTTTTGGAGAGCTATTCCCAGCATGCGAGTTATTACAAGCTCACTATTTCCCGTCAAGCATTCTCGTCAAGGATGGGTAGGCAGGCAAGCTCAGCCAAACACCAACAAGTCGCCAGAAGAGGCCAGCCAAGACTGAACTGAACATGGACAAGACGCTCAAATCAGAGGCCAGCACTCTCCGTCTGCGAGCTGGCCTTGCGTCTTTCGAAACGCCCACATTCCATGGTCATCGTTCTTCAGCGTATGTACAGCCAACCCAGCAATCGAGGCTTGGGATGTGTCGGCGGCTCGTACTACACTTTCCGTCAACCAGAAACTGATGGGCCTTTGGGACCTAGGGCTCTTCTCTTGGGCCTGATATTTTCTAGCCGACATAGCCTTCCTTCAGTCACCGGATCTATCTCAACTTATATGGGAAACCAACCATCTACACAAATAAAATCCCTGGGGTATATCGACCATACTCTCAACGCCCATCACCTATGGACATCCTTCCTGGCTCGCCTCATCCCATCGCAACCCGTTTTCTAACCTTCCCTGGCTCCATCACTCGCGTGCGTACATGCTGGGAATCGGCGTCGGCGGCGGCTGTATCTCGTTGCTGCCCGTAGAGCCAGCTACACTGGCCGGGCGTCCAGGTCGGGACGACTTGCGCGTCGAGAACCGGGATAAGACAGACATAGACTTATTCTTCTCGCTGCTCAAGATGCTCGCCCGGTCGGATCCCGATCCACTGAATTCCCGCAGTGTCGCAATGTCGATAAACGCTTGCGGGAAGATGCCCCATTTGCCCTTGGCGTTGGTGCCGGACCAGCACCAGAACTCTTGATAAGGCCCTGATTCAGGAGTTAGAATGTGATTCCGGAGCAAACCCAACAGCTGAGTGTCCGTCGCTGGCCAACTTACAGCTAATATTGGTGATGACTTCATCCTTGTCGAACTTGAGCCAGTCGCCCTTTGTCTTGTCCTTGGGGTTGAACTTCCACCGCGCTGTGGCCTGGACCGGGCTGGTCCCGTCCATTTTGACATCGGTCGGCGGCGGCGGATCCAGCCTCAGAGCCTCCATCGGCAGAGATGCATACACGCCGTCATGCCAGCCAAAGCACCACTCACCAAGGTACTTTGGCGGCCACGAGATGCCGCCGATTCTGGCGCCCTGCACCATCTCGAGCGCCGGGGT
This sequence comes from Fusarium albidum, assembly GCA_013618265.1. Lineage (NCBI taxonomy): Eukaryota > Fungi > Ascomycota > Sordariomycetes > Hypocreales > Nectriaceae > Fusarium > Fusarium albidum. The sequence continues at coordinate 21,638 of JABFEP010002144.1, forward strand.
TCGATCATACAAAAGCCTCTGTCCGTACATTCTTCTCGCCGCTTCCTTGGACGTGCCTGTGGGCATCGTGGCAATCTCGTCGCCCTTCTCTATCACAGGATGAGTCTCAGTCGGGGATTTGAAGTGGAGGTCGTAATCGTTTCGATATTGACTCGGAACCTCGGCTCCATCGATTATCGTGAATCCAGCAATGTCCGGTAGTGGCCGGGGGTGGCGAGCCAAGTGCGCAAAGAGCGACTTCTGGCTAACAAAGACAGTTGCATCGCTCGAGTGAAGAGTTCGGCCCTGCTGAATACAGAAGACGCAGCCGTACATGACATCGTCGGAACGCCGTGTCGGAAGATGACTTTTCTGGAGGAAGCGGAGGCGGTAGCTGATCCCGTTCTTGACGAAGTTGCCCCTTTCTGGTTGGCGCTATCAGCATTCTGGCCGGCTCCGTGTGTGCTTGCACATAAGTTACCTGCTTTATTGACATCCAGGTCGATCTCGTTGAAGTCGAGTTCAAAATGGCACTTGACGCACTTGGCCACTGCAGCCGCAGAAGTGAAGCCCTATCAGAATTAGTCAAGACCTCTCATCAAGCGAGGGAATGTCGCAAAGCCGACCTACCGCTTTCATTGTTTTGCGCACTCCAGCACCGCCGCTCAAGATTTCCTTTGCACCTTCACAGAACCCTTTATGGAGATAGAAGGAACTGTGAGGGTTGAGTTTGCAGTCAACGGCAAAGGGATTCGGCGGGTGTTCGGGAGCTGAGATCTCGGATTCGACCGGGATGGGGAGGTTATCTACTTCGGGCGTCTTCGGTGTGTGTCTTGGGTCGACTACGCCTTGGTACCCGGCCACAGGCGGTGTTGTCAGCGAAAGAGGGCTCAGCTCTGAGGAGCCGAGAGTCGGGCTGGAGTCGGCAGCTGAAATGGCTGACCCCCGGTGTTCGGAGGTGAGAGGCGTGTTCATCCCGTCGGTCCGGCTGTTGTCAAATACGGAGCTAGGGTTGGTCTCGATTGATTCTGGGCGAGACATGGGCAGGGAATGGGTTCGCGGGTGTGGGAACCTGGATCCTGTCTGTGACATGTGCCCCGCGCTGGATCTCTCCGGCGCGACATCCTCGGGAATGGAGGTGGACAAGATCGAGTTCGAGGTTGAATACCTGCCTCGAGGGGCCGCGGTCGGGAAGATGCTGTACGACCTCTCGTAGGCCGCGGGTTCGAGGCCACTTGGGCTCAGTCGCGGGTCGCTGCTCAATTGAGGTGACCGGTCTGCCGCCGTCTTGAGCGGGCGTGGTCGAGGGGACTGGAACTCCCTGGCCCGGTCAGGGCTGAGCGGCGGCGATATGGGCTCGGTGGGGGATTCGATTGGGGCCACAGGCGCTCTTCTCTCAAAGGCAAAGTCATCGCGGAAACGGGTCTCGCTCACGGCCGGTGGTGTCTTGACATCCCAAGGATCGGCGGACGGTGGTCTCGGCGGCGGCTCGACTGGCGCAGGTGCCGGGGCGGACAGGGGAGTGTTGCCATAGAGTCCCTCGTCCGGTCCAGATCGTGACTGCATCATGCGCCTTAATTGCGCGGTGGCGGCCTCGACTGTAGGAGGATCATTGACGGACCGTGTCTCGGTGACCGAGTCGGGCGCACTGCGCTGGGTATTGGCCGGAGAAGCCGTGCCCTGCCTCGAATCGGGAAAGGGAAATAATAATGGCTGGATTGGGGGAGCATCTGGAGACATGGGGGGTGACTGCGGTGCGGACAAGCGTGTCATGATGGAGCGGTCATCGTGGTCGACGGGCGGCTCAAGCTTCATGCGCATGAGGATGTCGTAAATCTTGGGGGCAGCCTTCCGCGACAGGGCCTGTAGCTCGGCGAACTTGTCGGCCTCGAAATCGTCGAGCTCGATGTAGTCGTCGAATTCCCAGAGGAGATCTGTCAGCTCCGAGCGGTAGTTGGCAATATCATCTGCGACCAATGGTCAGCTAACTGAGCAGGCCGGACTGAAGGGAAGGGTTTAACTTGCCGTTCTCCTTGAGGGCGTCCAAGAAATTAGATCCATACTCGTCAAGATGCTTGCGGCAGAGAGGCTCAATCCTCTTGAGAGCGCGCTCGCCTTCTTTGACGAGGGCCTGAGCAGCCTTGAGCATTGGCTGACCATCATCACCAGCATTGGCTACTGCAGCCCGGCCCTTCTCGACGATGTCACGAAAGGGAGTGACGACGAGATCGGCGACGTCGTCCATGGCGAGGTGAAGGGGAATCAAAACGAGGGTGTTTTCTGTTGGAGGATGGCCGTCGCAGAGTCGACTGGGTTGGGAGGGCGTGTAAGTCAATATGAGGGATTCGGAACCAGGTCCAGGCCAGCGATGGGCGCCGAGCAGGGCAGGGGAGAAGGGAAGGGGGACGGGTATATCATCACACGACACCAAGGGGGAAGGAAAATAAACGAGACTGGGGGATACGACGCAGCGGTCCCCCGGGCTCTGTTTCTGCAAATGAACTACTACGTAGCTTGTTGGATCGAGGATTTGCAAGAGGGAAAAGGAAAAGGAAAGGAGCCAACAGGGGGGGTCAGGATAAGTTAGCCATGGGCTTTGTCCTATCTATCCATCTCGCAGCAGGGCATCCGCCAGGCAGCCAGGGCACTCGCCGGGGCAAACTAGCACATGCACAAGCAAAAAAGGCCGAATCGACGACGAGGCCGTAATATGGCAATCAAGTGTCATCCTCCTCTCTGGCTTTTCAGCTTCAGCCCGGGCATGGGCACAAGCGCGGGGTCCGGCCTCTCATGGGGTCTGGGGCCGTCAGATGGGTCCCCTAGTCCCGCCTGTCGCATGAGGTTGTGCGTGTGTGACGGCTCCGGCGGCGATTGGCCATTTGCTAAGCCGATCCCCAATCCCCCCCAGGCCAGGTCGTCGCCCGAGCCTTTTGACACCTTTGTTGATGGGCGACAAGTTTCAATGATGAGCTGCCTGGTCGAGGATAGTCGAGGACTGATCAGCTGGTGGGCCTGGCGCTGCATCCTAGGAATTTAGAGCCCTTCCTTCCCTTTTCATAGAGCGGGGGGGCGTTTCAACCTGGAAGGCGGAGCGGCTGAAATCGCATGGCTCCACTTGCCGCTGCCCACTTGCCCGCC
>JABFEP010002145.1:0-12506 GCA_013618265.1 Fusarium albidum
GCGTTGAGCACCCCCCAGCTAATATTCCCTTTCCCGTTGTCCAGCCATATAATAGCTCCCTTATTGCGTTGACTGAACTAGGCCGGTGACGGTGTCCTCGATCTGCTTGTCCGACAGACCCTCGAGAATCTGAGACTTTTCGGTGCCACGCTCTATTATGGATGTAGAGTTAGTAAACCGGCCCCGGCGTCATCATGCCACAGAGGTGGTGGTATCGCCCGGCATAGGAGGAGGAGGAGGAGGAGGAAGACTAAGGATCATCATGGCGCCGGGACGCACGCACCGTATCGGGCGTAAACCTTGGGCTGGGTGCCGGCAGCCTCGCGGATGAGGATGGGGACGTTGGGGTTGTTTCGCTTCATGGTCGGGTACGCCCTCATGAGGAATGATCTGTTATGCATCGCGACGCAGCCTGGTCAGCCTCTCCTCCATGAACTCTGGTGCATTTTTGCCCTGCCACCACGACGACGCTCCAATTCGACCAATTGACTCTTCCCTCGATTCCTAATCACTGGCCGTGGTTTCCTTACGCATCGCAATTGGAGGGAAGAGACATGCCATGCCATGAAACAAACGTACCGGACAGCCGCGCTCTGCTCCGAGGTCTGGCAGAGGAGGAATCGCACCTCGCGGAGGGACTTTGTGAAGGCGTACTTGCCGGGCATGCTGGGCGAATTCCGGGGCTCGCGGCGGGTGTTCTAGTAACTGGGAGGGAGTCGTGACGCGCAGCGCAGCGGAGGGAGTGGAGGGTTCGAGAGAGAGGGCCGCCGTTGTCGTTGAATTGGCTAAGTAATTGCGGGCTTGTGGTTGGCATAGCTTGGGCGGCGGGGGGGGATGAGGCTCTGTGGGCGGAATAAAAGCGGAGGTGCGGGATTGCATAATCCTTTGTGCAAATCAGACTTGTGCAAGTTGTGACGAAAGCCCTCCTCCGGTGCCGCTCCCTTGGAACCTGGAAAACCTGGAAGGGGTTCGCAGCAAGGATACGTACCGGCGGGCGCACCATAACTCCGGCGTCCGGTTTGCGCAGGAAGTCTCGGGACGACAGACACCGACCGGCCCTACCCTTGCACCCCCCCAACATCTTCGTTCAAGCTTCTCCCCTCTGCCGGTAAGTCATTGAGTCCTCCCTTGTTGAGAGAAAGGGTTCCCGATTTTGCCGTCACCTTGTGAATTTCTGTCTTCGTCAACGCTCTCTATTTGTTTCATTCTCCTCCCTCTCAAAAGTCACGCGCGCGCGCAAACTGCTGCTTTCTTGTGACTAATAGCTCTCGCCATAAAGCTTGGATGATATTGATAAAATATTAGCTGATCGCACTATATCGCAACCCGAGCCATGGCCTCTCCCGCAAACACCCTCTTCCGCGCCTCGCGCCCTCTCTTCCGCCAGGCCACCCTCGGTGCGCCCGCTCGACAGGCCTTCCGGGCGCAGGGCCAGACCTTCCGCCAGAACTTTTACCAGGGCAGCGGCCGTCGGTGGCAGAGCACCGATGGCGCCCACCAGCAGCAACAGCAGCAGCAGTCGTGGTTCAAGCGCATGTGGGAGAGCGAGATCGGCTTCAAGACGGTGCACTTTTGGTGAGTCTTGTCCCTGGGTCCGAGTCCTATATATACCGATGTACCCTTGAACCTCACCATCAAAGTTGCCAACTGACAATGTGTCGTTGAATATAGGGCTCCCGTCATGAAGGTTCGTTGAACTGCCACCATATATACCATCCAAAGCCCCTATCTTGCTCAATCTCGATTACGGATCCCATCCTCTCCCCCCCAACGCCGATATAGAGCTCCTGACTGACTCGATCCCGCTCCCCTGCAGTGGGCTCTCGTCATTGCCGGCATCTCCGACTTTGCTCGTCCCGCGGAGAAGCTCTCCTTCACCCAGAACCTCGCCCTGACCTGCACCGGTATCATCTGGACCCGTTGGTGCCTCATCATCAAGCCCAAGAACTACCTGTATGGAACCCCCCCGCCCCCGCCATGTTTGCGGTCTCCCCTTTGAGACGTTGTGTGTCACCAAGCTAACCACTCACTCCCTCCCTTCACAGCCTTGCCGCCGTCAACTTCTTCCTCGGACTGGTCGGCCTCGTCCAGATCACCCGAATCGCAAAGTACGAGTCTGATAAGAAGGCCGGCCTCAAGGGCGCCCTGGAGGACATCAAGCAGGACGCCAAGGACACCATCGAGGAGGTCAAGGCTTAAATTCGCCCGCCCGTCAAACAAACCCGCGATTTTTACACAAAGCCGGCATGGCAGCATCCTCCCGAGCTTTCTCGCCTCTCGCCTTCGCTCACATGCCCCAGCGGTTGAGATTGCAACGTCGATCACTACCCCCTTTTTTTCCCCTTGAAAAAGGAGACAGGTTTTTGTTTTTGAAGAAATGGGCCAAAAAAAAAAAAAAAACACGGCGAGATTGGATCACGCGTGGTTGCTACAATAGGAGGAGCTGAGGAAATCAACCCCAGAGATAGGAGACTCTTTGAGGATGAATGTGGGTTGTCCCTAAAACTTGTTAGACGATGGCCGTCTAAACGTAAGCTCAATAGATACAAATCAGTCTGCTGCCAGCTTATGAAGTACGATCTAAGAGTGCTAATTTATCCTGCCAAGGGCAAGTTGCTTCCACATTACTTTTTTTTTTTTTTTGCCTCCATTTCGATATATCCCAATACCAACAACACAGCTGCAGAGGGAAAACTTAGACCGATGTAGTACTGTAATTGCCCTCATTTAGCCTTTCAGGGGGGTGGGGGTTTAAAATGGCTGCCTGCTCTCGCTCTTGGGTCAATCCTCCTCCACCTTTGTGTGTTTTGGTGCCAACACAAGATAAAATGTCCACGCATTCGGATCGCCCTCGGCGGACCACCCGACGCCCGACACCGCCCTCGTCGATGAAATCCGAGACAGGTCATGCGGCCATCGACTGACTATAGCAGGTTCGGAGCTGGAGCCTAGGGAACGACCTCGCGATACTCGCGAAAAAATACTGTCGAGACAATTAAGAAGGGATCAACAGCCACGGATCGACTTGGATAACAGGGGGACGACTAGATCAGCAACCTAGGAAGGCCTTGCAGGCTAAAGTATGCCAGCCTGATCTAGTTATTCCTCTGCTATTCAAGCCGATCTGTGAATGTTGACCCCTTCTTGATCGTCTCGATGGTATTTGTCGCGTCCTGCTGCTCTGATTATGCTTGAATGCCACGCAGCCAGTGCAGTCAGGCAAGCGTCTTGGAAAGGTATCTCATCATTGTGCGCAAGTATTCTCCCCTCTCATCTTCGTCTGCACGTAGCATTCGTGATGGCATTTATATGATACCAACTGTCCTCCGCCCTTGTCATCCATCATCCATCCGTAAACGCCGTGCATACAAGCAATTCCTCCTGCCGCCAGATCCAACCAAAGAGGCCGTCTGCCATCCATGGCGCGGTTGGCCGTAATAAAATTCGGGGCAAGGAACCAAGAAAAAATATACATGAGTAAAATCGTGACCTTTTCTGCTCCCCTTTTTAGGGTCAACGGATATCTTCCCCTTTCATTAATTGTCTTTGAATCTTTGCCGTGTCTTCCACATCCTGACCTTGCATCATATCCCTTAGCCAGTCACCCAGCTTCTTACTTCTCCATGTGTCCATCATTTAGCAGCATCTCCAGAACAATTTGTCGGCCTGGAAGCTCTGGGTGGCACATGGCAATCTTGACAGTGCCCGTAGACCCCTCACTGCCGCTTGATGACTGCATATATCCGTTGCTCTGCGACTGCGGGCTCAGCGTGCTGTTGCCGGTAGGTCCACGGACGCCGAGATCGAGGACACGCACGTCCCGGCCTGCAATGATTTGACGCAGTCTTCCGTTCTCGGCGTTCCGCACCTCGACATAGTCCTCGTTGAACAAGAGGAGGTACTGGCCGTACATGGTCGCTCCACGTGCTTTCTTCTGTTTCCCGGTGTACTCCATGATGAGTGTTCGGCTGACGTCTCCGTGCTTGTCCACATACACGGCGCAGTCCTCGTATGTCAGGATGAATTCGTTCTCATTTAGTCTGAACATGCCAAGTGGGCGCTGGTCCCGAATGCGGCTGGCGATGTTGGCGATTGCGGGGGCTTTGAGATCCGGAATCGACATTGGCTGCTTCTTATCCAGCGTGAGCATCTCAATTCCCTTGGCTGTTGAAACTGCGATGTACGTCTGGAAAAGGCTGAGGGAATAGCACTCGGTCGGGAAGAAGAACTCGTCAAAGTCACGGAACGTCTCGGTGCTGCCGCCGCCAGGTTTGCGTCCACCAAACAATCGCGACCTCTTCTCGGTTGACTTCTGGAAGATGGGCTCAAGGACCTTGAATGAAGTGTGCAGGCCTTCCTTCCGCTTGTAGAATAGCAGCATGCGGTCTTTCATTTTGGCGGTGGCAAAGTATGTCACGTCCTTGGCAAGTCTCTGGGGGGTCCGTCGAGGATTGTCGTTCAGGGGTGCCGAGAACTCCGAGACCGGAGCAATCACATCCAAGGGATAAGAAATCAGATTCTTGTCGGCAATAAGCACACAGACCGAGAACTCTTCGAGGACAGCGATTTGAGTGACACGGGTTGCTTGGACCGTCTGAAGAAACATTTGTCAGCCTTGAAATCAAAGAGAGCACCAGAATACGTACCCTCTGCCATCCACGAGGATTCGACGGCTCCGAGATAAAGACGCCGTAGTCGGTTCCGATAGCGATGACAGACTTTCCAAATGCATTGAACCCAGTCGCGCAGTTGACTTGAGCACGGCACACGGGAGCAACCCCCTGGGCTGGACCCAGCACGCCCTCCAGCTCCTGAATAGCGCGGTCAAGAGGGGTACCCTTCACCGGGACACCTGCCGATCTGGCGTACATCGAGGAAGCGTCATAATTGAAAGCAGCATCTGCAAGGACACGGAGCCGGAAGGGCTCGGCGTTCTGCGAGAAGAGTGCTTTGGCGTGTCTTGTCTTGGTCTCGATGATCTTGTTGCACCAGTCTGCTCGATCCCGGAGCGAGGAAGCATATAGAGTGTACACCTCATGGCCAAGATGCTTGACCCTGAAGGGATACAAGATCTTGCTCTCGGCGTCATTAGAGCCGATTTGGGTGAGGCCAGAGCCTATCGACGAGCCTGTAGCAACGTGTTCTAGGCCAGGCCTGCCCGAATTGGTTGCGACCTTGTTGAGCTGGGTAGTAGACGCCGAGCCAGCGGGCGCAGCTCGGCCCAAGGGGGCCGTAATACCCTTCTGTTTCTGAACTGGCTCGTCGTTCATGCTCTCGAGGAACAGCAAAGGCATGGGAACAGGCTGGGGCTGGTTAGTACACGCTTATCCTCTGTGCCATGGAGAGTATACGCACCTCTCTCGAAACGTCAAACTTCTTTTCTCCCTTACCATCCTTGGGGACAACGGTCTTGGCTAGAATGAAGTAGTGATCAAAGAGCAGAGCATGGGTATCGACCCATCGGACTCCCTTGGATCCCATCCGTTGGAGCTCACCCTGGAATATCAACTCGCGACCAAGATGGTCCAGGTTCAGGACAGAGTGGAAGCCGGGTCGCAAGACAAGCATCCTGTTAAGGTCCATCATCTCGACCCTCTTGTTCATCTCGGCAACCTTTCCATCACACTCGTGTGCAACTACCTTGATCTCCTGAATTGCTCTGCTGAGATTCGACTTCTCCTCGCTATCGCTCTTCATCTTGTGCTCGACGCTTTCCAGGAGGAGGATATAACGCTGAAGACGCTGGATCGGTGCAATCAAGTAGTGCGTCCAGTCCTGTTTTGATGCAATCTTGTGCTTTTGCATGTCGTCCAGGAATCGCTTGAAGAGAATGTTACGATCCGACTCCCTGCGAACCATATAGACCGCATGAGGATATGCAGATGCATACTCGACATAGATGGACTTGGCCTTGCGAATCCATTCTCGGAACACATCGCTGAAGCCCGTGATCCAGGGGCCCTGTTCTTGCTGTCGGTACTTCAGCTGCGACAGCAAATGATCCTTGTTGATGTCTTGGACCGTGTCTAGTTTTCCGAATACGGCTTCCAAGAACTTGTCCCTCTTGTCGGGCTTCAGAATCGGAGGTTGCATGGCCCGAAGCTGGTCTCGGTAGTATCTGCGGAAGATGTCCAGCTGCTTGATGTAGTTTTCCTCGCCAGTCACAATTTCGTGAAGAATGTTCTGGCGCTCGACCTCCTTCTTGGGCTTGGACTCCCAATCCGCCTTCTTCAGACCATAGAAGACGTGCCAGTCGTCTGCCGGCTTCGTGTCCTGGGGCATCAGGTCCTCCAGATCAACCTTCTTCAGAGTCCGGGTGCAGTGATGCGAGTAGCACCGGCCTCCAATCTCAAGGTCGTGCACCTTGGGCGCATAGCATCCTGAGCCGGTCAACTGCCACAGAACCCCAGAGATGCGGCCACCTCCAAACTTGACCCATTCCTCCTCTGGCACAAGCACTCCTCGTTCAAGCATCAGAGTTACCACATGGTTGCTGAGAACCTCCGCATCTGCCACGTTCATCATCGGGATTTTGCCAGTGAAGAGATTGATCAAGGCCTCCTCGATGGTCTTGCTCTTCAGGTCCAGTTCACCCTCTCCCATCTCACGAACCCAGGCTTCAAGGCCACTGAGTGCCCATGGCTCGGCGCACCTTCGGAAGTCGACAGCATTCAGCTTGGAAGGGATAAACTTCTTCTTTCGACCGCTTGGGAGCGTAATGCCATCGAACGCAGCTATCGAGCCACTAGGAGTCTCATACTCTGGGAATGACTGGGCTGGTGACGGCACATGCTGGTTCTGTCGGGCCAGTTTTCGCCGCTCATCTGCAGCATCGGTCCTGGAGCGCGCAGGGGCTTGGACCTGAGGGGTGTGGCTATGCCCGGATAGGGAGATAGATCTCTCGGGCTGCGGGTTGTAGGTACCGTTGGAACTGTAGTATGCCTCTGGGTTATCGGGTTGGCCAACACGTGAGTCGGCACTCCGCGAGTAGCCATGGTAGCCCGCACGATTGTTGGTCTGGACAGAGAGCATTGAGCTGCTGTCAGAGCCAGGCCCAGGGATGGCCGGGAGAGGTCGGCTTGACAGCCCTGGATGGTAGAACAGATCTTGGTACTCGTCTTTGGCTGGAGACTCCGTTCCACTTGGCCGCGAATGCAACGAGACTCGCTCGTCCTCTTCATCAAAGCTCAAGCGATGCTCAGTTGGGGGTTGCAAGCCCCCTGTACCGACGTAGTCCATCTCCGCCGTCTTGAACGCTGGGACACTCTCGCCGTTGTCGTAGGCGCGATTAAAATGGCCCGGTGTAGGAAGGGGCCGAGCACCGTCGCCCGAGGAGGCTGGCGGAGGTGCAACATCCCCGCCGTAGACCAGGCCGCCGCTGAACCCGCCCCCCAGCATCCCCAAGTCCACGCCGGCGAAATCGCTGTCACTGCTCTGTGCTTGTTCTTCCGGAGGAGGCGGTAGCGGGTTCGACATGACTGGCAGATCTGTATATCCAAAGGCGTTGCTAAACCTTTGGTCGTCGAGTTCGGCCTGCTGCATGGCTAACACACCTGCTGTTCCATAGGGGTCATCGTCATCGTCATCATACACAGTCGTCTGGCCAGTCCGGGTCGAGGTTGATCGGCTGGCTGTGTTCGGGATCGTGGTGGCGCCCGAGTCGAAGCGCCGCAGCTGCTGCGCATCCTCGTCGTCGTACTGACCATTGGTTGGCTCGGGAAGCTGGCGATATCGCTGGCCAGCGCCGCCTAGCTCAGCTTCAATGTCCTGCATGATACTCTCTTGGGTTACTCGCTCATCGCCAAAGTCTTCCCGAGAGTGCTGAGGGGGGGCACCCCACCGAGGCTCCTCATCTACCGGCCGACTCGGTAACGGCGCGTTCGTGGGATGTCTTTGTAAACCTGGAGATGACGACTGGGGCAAGTTCGATGGCGAACCGATAGGAGAGGCCTGGGAATTTGAACGTGAGGACCGGTTGTAAAATGAATTGTGTTCATTGGCGGTGTAATATGGCCCAACGGGAATCTGAGTAGTCGTGGGATATGGAGGCTGCGAAGTGCCTGAATACGAGGAAATCGACGCGCCGCCGTTTGACATCTGGCCTGGATACTGACCGTATGACTGATCGTAAGCCGAGGTCTGTGGTGACGCTGCTGAGGTATTGAGAGGCGGACTGTGAAGGGGCTGCTCAAACCCCGAGGATAAGGCTGGAGAGGGTGCGGCTTGTGAATAAGCACCGCTGTAGGCGGAATTAGGCGACTGGGCATAGCCAGGAGAAGTTTGAGCGGCATATCCCTGGCCATAGGTGTTGAAACCCTGGTATGACGAGTGCCGCTGTGGCATGGTGGTGCTCGCATAAGCCGACGGGTCATAGACTTGAGGGGTGTAGTTTGTGGAAGGCGACGGAGCGTAAGAGCTGGCAGTCGAGGGGTAGCGGTTTGACGCCTGGTTGCGATAGGGCAGAGTATTGGTGGATTGCGACCGCGGGAAGGCAGACGTTTGCGCAAAGTTCTGGGGGTTGTACGCATACGACGAGGCCTGGGGAGAGTTGTCCTGGAACTGGTGCTGGTAACCAGACAGGGCGGTGTTCGTGGAACCATAGGCAGGGCGAGCAGACGAGGCACCAGACAGGAAGAGTTCATCCTCGCCAGAGCCGGGGTTGTTGGCGAAGGCGGGTTGGCGGTTGAGGGGTTGCTCGAGATACGCCGCATCGTCTCCGCCGTTAAAGCTTGCCCGTCGCCCTACATCGGCGTGATAGGATGATGGCTGATGCTGCTGGTGTTGCTGCTGGTGCTGCTGATGCTGATGCTGCTGGTACTCCTGGCCGCGACCGGCGACTGGGTACTGGACGGGAGGCACATGGCCGTACCTTCGCTGATCATCACCACGAAAAGACATGATGACGGGAGGAGTAGAGGGTACGGAGAACGAAGGCTGCGGGAGTGTTTGCGCGGAAGCAATTATCAGAGCCGCTTGTGGCGGGTTGGACGCCTCCCTCGTCTAGGATGGCGGCGATGGCGAGGGTTGGTGAGGACGGGCGTGTCGCATTGAGGGGTATCGGACAAGACAAATGACGAAAAACCGAGAGGACGCGGTCGAAGTCGTCGTCGGCAATGAAAAGAGCGACGAGGTTGAGTGGCGCGCCGAGTCGAGGCGGTCGAGAGGTTCAGCGGAGAAAATGGATATTGAACGTTGTGGCCCTTGGTGGGTGGACTCGAGAGAGATCGAGCGGCGGGCGCGAATTGTTTGGGCGGAGAGCCCCTCTTGGTCTGACGGGGTCAGAGCTTGGAGCCTTCGCGTGCTGCGGTGAGGGACAGCGGTGATGAGCAGGCTGTTGCTCAGGTGTCGCCTCCAGAGAGCTGGGCGGCAACAAAAGAACAAGCAAGGCGGAGAGGGGAGACGAGGACGAGAGCAAGAATCGTCGGAGGAGGGTTGGTTTTTTTCTATGGTTGGTGGTGGAGCAGGGTCCAGCGAGCGACGGAGTAGGTAATAAGAGAAAAGCGAAGGATGGAAGAAGGTGAGATTGAGACGTCACTGAAGATCAGGCTCCGAAGCTCCCATGGACTATCCCCGTGTCAGTGTGGGGACTGGAGGAGAGAGGGACTAACATTAACTAACTACCAGAAGGAAGGGAGGGGCGGGTGGTTGTTTCTCGGGGTCTTAGGGACCCAGGACCCTTCCATTAATACCGACGTGCCTACCTAGGTTCACTGCTATGGAAGTTACGAGGTGCTACAATGGGACACCCAACAACTGGGGAATTCTCGAAGACCCAAGCCACACTTGGATGATGACTGCTCAACGGCGGAGTCCGCAATTCACCAGGACGAGGGTTCCTTTTCCCTGGTTCTGTGTCCCGGTGTGTCCTCGGGCCATTGTCCGTCTCGAGTAGGCCTCTAGGTCTTGAAGGACTTCACCCAAGGACTCTTGCCCGGGAGAGGCTTCGTGATGCGACCGTGTAATACTCCGTACTCCGTATTTAAACTAGATTGAGTGTGGGCGTTCTTGGTTGGACTCGTGCCCGTTTTCGTCGCCAAGGGTCTCTCAGCGTTGGCGGGGCGCGGCTGGTGACGCCCCTAGTTCTGGGCAAACACGTTGCTTGGTTGCGGCGGTGCAAAGAGGGAGACAATAAAACTGGCGAGGATTTGAGTGGTCTGCTTCGATCATAGCCGAAGAGGATGCTGGGCGGCCTCGCAGTCAGACTAGCGATACACAGAGGAACCGCAATGATACGAGGACCTACGTCAGTCTTTAAAGCTCTGGCAGAACGCCTTGCTGGTAGAGGGAGGACATTGAATCACTGCCGAATGCAGATCTGAATGTGAATCTAGGTGCCCCATGTTTCAATAGGGAGGGAGCCTACAGTTGGGGCTTAGTTGATGGCCCTTGAGTCGAGTACCGAGTTGCCATCATACAATCAATCATGGCATCGGAACACGCGGGAGCCCTCAACAACTAGGTACTTGCGGAAGGTTTTCTGATCGAGGTCTATGTTCTACTACGTCTATACCGCCGCAGGTACGTTGAGCTGCTGGGCGCAAATATCATCGGAGAAAAGCGACAGAAACAGAAACAGCAGAGTCCGAGACTCTGCGGGAGCGGGTGATTAACTTGAGCTGTTGAAATTCTCTTTTCCCAGCGGATCTTGGGTACCTGCTGTAAGCCCTCGAATCCCAGGTGACAGCGGCTTGGCCGTCCATGATCCAATCACCACTGTCCAGTATCGCAACCCACCATCCCGTTGGGTGCAGGACGTCCGTCTGCACAGCATTGTTCCTTTGACACCTAGGCGATTGATTCCATCCCTAGCGACCCGTTGTCGCACCAAGTGCTCGGTATTCAATCAGGTGCGGCGCCCTGTATTGCGGAGAGGGTCATCTGACTGCATGTAGCCAGAGAACTCCCGGCACCTGCAGAAGCCTCAAACGTCGAGCGGAGAGGCCGAAGCATGTCAGCCGCCTCAGCCACAGCCCTACTTAAAAGTCACCGGTGCCGGTCCCCGTAAGCCACACACCCGACACCATAGGTACCCTATCCGCACGGACATCCGCGTCGCGACTTCCAGTTTCAATATTGCGCGGGACCTTTGATGAACGAAATGGCCAGTAGTCACTCTGGGCTGATCCTTCCCGTTGCCTAGCTGCCCGGCTCCGTGCTCCATATGGATCCTTCTTTTGTTTTGTTCGGGCCCGGACCTCGGATATCGACTTCATCTCTCAATGTCCACTTCACCCATGCTACGTTGCCTTGGCATGCAAATCTGCAGATTGTTTTGCGAATCAAGGAGCACTGCAGCTCCACCCTACACGAGGAAAGGGCCGTGGCACCATGCGAAAAGAGTGTCAAGTATTTCTCAATATTCCCCATCATGTCCGGCCATGATGGACCAAGTTCGGGAATGGACACCTTCAGAGTCTTTACTCTTGTTGTGCAGTCGTCTTTGTCGTCTAGATTGAGGACTGCTTCACGGCCTCGAGCAAGAGTCAAACCGCAGTCTCCGTCGCCCACGATCATGTCGTAGTGCGTCAAATATCGACGCTGCGGTGATGGCTTGATATGCACTCACGACAGCAGATTGGAAAGACCGTGGGTCGACTATAGATCCGTCAGAAATCAAGTCGCCCACTGCTTTATCGACTGTTGTGCAAATCTTTGGCGCTTGGCTGAGACGAAGCTGTGGTAGCACCGGGCGCATTATCTGTGCTGCCAAACGACCGGCGAGCTTGATTCGGCTTGGCAGACGATTTGAAAGACATTGTCCACCCTGGGGCTGCCGCCGGGGTACTGAATGATGCCCTCATCAGCTCAAAGCAAGGTGATGCTGAATCCTGACCCGCTGAGACTTGTCATGAAGGTGCCACGATACACCCTGCTTGGCTCGAATCCCCAGTGCTAATCCCCAGTGCTCTATCGGGGTCAGCGTATTGTTGCTCACGGGATATCAAGAAACGTGTACTGAAGCTCCTGATCACAGTGGTGGTGATAGCAGACAACTCAAGCAACTCAAGCAAGCCAAGGTTGTTGACCATTAAGACAGTATGAGAGGCATCTGAAAAGGCAAAATAGCCGTGGTTCTTGTCGACCCGCCTAGGATATATGCGAGCATAGAGTCGACAACAAGCTCGCCTAGCTCTGGCTGCGGCTTGAGTCTGGAAGACCGAACGTAGTATATCATATTCCTACGAAACCTCGACACCACGAACATTGACAAGCAACCACTTATCACGAATGACTGGATCTACGAACCCTTGGCCCGACGGCTATCACAAGTAAGTCAAAGAGAATCGCTCTAAGGTTGGCCCGAGGAGCTGAGGAGTACTCTGGGGTGTTAAGCGCCTGATGGTGGAAGTCTTCAACTCGACAGAAAAGGCGTAGAGTTGAAGTGTGAGGCCAAGCTTGAGGGTCTTGAAGTAAGCTGAGAGCATGTAACTCTGGCTCGAAATGTTGTTCATAAACTAGAAGGTTAACAGTCCAAGTCTGGGAAGATTCTGGGAATAGTTTAAGGG
>JABFEP010002155.1:0-27343 GCA_013618265.1 Fusarium albidum
TTGTCGCGACATGGCAGACCTCTTCCCAGCTCATCATGGTCTCCTCCAGGGACAGCTCCTTGACTCCATCGAAAGGGCCCATAGAATAGTTGTCCAGAACATCCTGGAAGCGATTTCCACTGCGGCTTGGTGTCAGCGAAAGGGTTTCCTGTTTGCGATGGTCAAACGAGGGGGGAGAGAGTGGCACACTTGATACTCAGGTGCTGCAGGTCTGCCATGTCGCGACAAAGTGCCCGTCCTTGGCGGCCCTCGATGCCGGGTCGAACCAGCTGCACTCCCTACCTGCTGTCAGCTACGGGAACCTTGCCGCAACCCTGACCTCCATCAACCTCGAGATCAACGAGTTCACAACCCTTGCCGACATCACCACTCTGACTGCCCTCACTGCCCTCCGCAACATTCACCTCAAGGGGAACAACATCTCGGCCATGGCCCCGGGGGAATCTGAAGGACCTGTTTTCCCACCATCGATTCAGTATCTTGATGTATCGTACAACAACATCCAGTCATGGTCGTTTGTCGACCAGCTCCCCAAACACTTTCCTGGCCTGACAGCCTTGCGCATCGGCCACAACCCATTCTACGATGCCGCCGACGCGGACGCAAAGGTGTCTTCCGCCGAAGAGTCTCACATGTTTGCCGTGGCTCGTCTCGCCTCGCTAAAGTCGCTCAACTTCAGCCAGATCACACCCGCGGACCGGACCAACGCTGAGACGTTCTACCTGTCTCGCATCGCGAAGCAGCTCGCGGCCGTGCCGGAAGACGCCGAGGCGGAGGTGTTGGCCTTGCACCCTCGCTATGCTGAGCTCTGCGACATGTACGGCGAGCCAAGCGTCGTCCGTCGGCTGGAGGTCAACCCGGCATTCCTGGAGGCCAGGCTCGTCACGGTTGGCTTTCGCTTCCAAGGGCGCGGAGAGGAGGAGGAGAAGGTGGCAAGGGTCCCCAAGTCTTTCGACATGTACGCCGTCAAGGGAATCGCCGGGAAGCTGTTTGGCCTCTCCCCTCTCAAGTTGGGCCTCGTCTGGGAGACGGGGGAGTGGGATCCCGTTGCAGGCTTCGACGACCAAGAGGGGGGCAGCAGCGATGAGGAGGAGGCCGAGGAGGAGAAGGAACGCCAAGGGGTAGACGTGCACGCGGTAGACGACAGCGCAGGCAAACCAGGCAGATGGGTCAAGAGGGAAGTGGAGCTCAAGGATGGGCCAAGGCAGCTGGGCTACTGTGTGGATGGTTTGGATGTCAAGATCCGGGTAGAGGCTAGAGGCTAGAGGATAGTGGTTGTGGGTAGAACAAACGGGCGGCTGCAGATGCAACGTTTGTCCTCGGCAAACTCGAGTTCATGAGCCCCCTCAAGGACAAACATGCAAACATGCACAAACCTGTTGGATTATATAAAGAGAAACCAGTTCACCATCACTGAGTTCTCTCTCATGCACCTACCCTCATTCACATTTTTTTCTTTCTTTGACCAAGTTCTTCAGTTTATCATCATGATTCCTCGGCCTCAGTACTTCATCGTCAGACCCGGTCTCGAGCAAATCACTGCAGCCGGCCAAGTCCTCGTCGAGCCCGGAATCTGCGTGCCCATGATACCGGTGGATCTCCTCCCGGAGTGGCTCCAAGTCGTGGGAGTCCCCCGCAGCCTGTCGCCCGAGCACACGGCCGGCATGATGAACCTGGGGACTCATCACATCGAGACGGAGACTTACCAGCTGAGGTTTGCCTCGTCGACCCACGAGGAAACCAAGGATGGACAAGAGGCTCAAGAGTCACAAGAGTCAGCTGTGTCCTCGGCCAGCGCGCAGGCGGCAGGCGGCGAGGGCAACGAGACGGAGAGCCCAGCAGCACCACGGGAGGAGGAGGACAAGGAGACAGCGACTACTCCAAAGCCGACCAATGAACGTCGGCCGAAACCCCCAGCAGGACTCGCCTCAAGCCGTCACAACCCCGCCAACCAGCCAGGGGGTTCTTCCTCTTCCTACCCTCCTCCTCCTCTTCACTTAGCCGACACCGCCAGCAGCTCATCAACAACGACTACTACTGTTGCTTGCCGTCACTGGTGCCACTACGGAACCTGCAAATGGGGGGCCTCGTGCCGGTTCGAGCACTCGATGCCCACCACGGCGTCGGGGCTCGCAGAGGTGGGGCTCGTCGACTTCCCGGCCTGGTGGCTGCAGTCCACGGGCATGATGGCCATGGCGCCGGGGGCGATCCGCATGGCCGAGTCGCGGAGGGGAGTCAGGAGCAGCAAGAGCAAGAGCAAGAATAGCAGCAGCAAGAACAACAACAAGTACAACAACAACAACAACAATCACAACAAGAAGAGGCCCGTCGTCTTGGGTGCTCGTATCAAGAGCCAGTCCATGGTTTGTGAGGTTTCGGATTCGGATGCGGAAGAGGAACATGTAGAGGAAGAAAAGTTGATAGACATCTGACCGTGGCCACCGTCCAACCGAATATCTAGAGCAGACAGTTGGCGGAATGAACTCCTTCTGATACGGAGCTAGCTTCCCCGTTTCTTTCTAATGCCGTAGTACTGATCCGTCGGATTTATATACCGCCAGTGTTGTAAATCCGGCCGGGGTTTCATCAAAGGACCCAACAGATAAACGGAGGTTCACCTTAAATAGACCTGTGCTCCGGCAACTCTTCTCGACACAGATCTCCAACTTGATAACTTCAGTCCAAACACACACACACACACACACAACACCCCAACCACCTCGAGTCAAAATGCCTCGGATGCTCGGAAAGCAGGTCGGCGCTCTTGGCTACGGCCTCATGGGTATGACCTCGCCGAACCGAGACCTAGAGAGCTTCGATGGGCTGACACACAGCAGGATTCACCTGGCGTCCAACTCCTCCGCCTCTGGGCCAGGCATTGGAGGCGATGCGCACCGCGCTCGACAATGGCTGCACCGTCTGGAACGGAGGCGAGTTCTACGGCACCCCAGAGTACAACTCCATGACTCTGCTCAGGCACTACTTCACGAAGTACCCCCAAGACGCCAGCCGCGTCACCGTCGTCATCAAGGGCGGCCACGATCTGGACACTCACAGGCCCAACGGGACGCCAGAGGGCGTCCGGCGATCGCTCGACAACATCATCGCCCAGCTCGGCGGCACCAAGAAGCTTGATGCCTTTGCCTGCTCAAGGAGAGACCCGCATGTTCCCCTCGAGGTCACCCTCGGCGTCATCCAGAAAGAGTACATCGACACAGGCAAGATTGGCGGCGTCTACCTCTCAGAGTGCCGCGCCGAGACCATCCACGAGGCCGCAAAGTATGCAAAGATCGCCGCCGTCGAGGTCGAGCTCAGCATCTTCAGCCCGGACATCCTCACCAACGGGGTTGCTGCCGCATGCGCCCAGCACGACATTCCTATCCTGGCATACTCACCTATTGGCCGTGGGGTAAGCCAAAGCCTTACCTATTCTTCAGCCGCTTCCGACTCTCTCACTAACTCGCTCTTGAGATGCTGTCTGGCCGCTTCAAGGACGCTTCCCAGTTCAAGGAGATGGGGATAGTCTCTATCCTGCCACGTTTCCAACCCGATGCGTTTGAGCACAACATCAAGCTCGTCCACGAGGTCGAGGCTCTCGCCGAGAAAAAGGGTTGCACTCCGGCCCAACTTGCCATTGGGTGGGTCAGAGGTCTAAGCAATCGCCCAGGGTTGCCCACCATCATCCCCATTCCAGGGGCCACTACCGCGGCTCGCGTTGAGGACAACGCCAAGTATGTTGAGCTGACCGAGGAGGAGATCAAGACCATTAGGGATATGGCAGACAGCTTCGAGGTTTCGGGTAGCCGGTACCCCGCCAGTGTGCCCATGGAGACATAGGAACGGGTGCGAGATGGAGCGATCTGGCACATAGGGCATTAGTACACAGAAGTTCAAGTTGGAGTAGAAAACACGTGGAAGGGTTGGAAAGATTTCAGCTAAAAAGTGTCCACATGATACCCGAAAGGCATTCAGAATTGCAGAATTCATAAGAATGAATACCATCATAAAAAGATTCGCTGGTGAGGAGAGGAAAAGAACAGGCTTACCATAATGTAATATGCCACCGTCATTCAACACGGCTCGCGAGAATCGTTGCGAGGAAGACGGTGGCCCTTGAGCAGCGGCGCAAGACAAAGCTCACGAACGGCTACTGGAACCCGTGCCATGTTTGATTGCGGGTTTGAGAACTTGAGGGTTGAAAACTTGAAGAGAGAAGCAGGCCCACGGGAGGTGGGGAGTGGATCTAGAGCACGTGATGTGATGTGTGTCAAAGTCTCCATCTCCAAAGCGAGAGAATCATGATCTGAGCAATGCCGCCTAAAATACTCTCGGGGTATACGTGATGATTTTCTGGCTACTACCTGTCCTTGAACTATCTCGAGAATAGAAGAATATGCGCCCACTGTGCTGCCAATAAATACCTTGCACACCCTAAACCATCAGCGCACCGTTCGAGCCAACCGCCTCTAGTCGATTTACAAGCTTCTTCACGTTGGCCCAGTCTTCATTCTTCAGACCATCCTTGCCACCCAAGCCGCTGGCCACCTCGAACACGGTCAAAGACCCATCAATCCCGCCCGTGGCAAGGCGCTTGCCGTCGTTGGGCTCCCACGCGACCTTGTTCAGACTCTTCGAGAGCATGGTTCTACCATCCTTTCGCGAGCTGGGCGATATTCGCGACACGGGTTCCTCGGTCTCGACCGCAATGTCCCACAGCTCAAGCCAGCCGGCGCCGTCCACCAGGGCAAAGATGTTGGGCTTGACGGGGGACCACTTGGCGTCGTAGACGACATCCTCGCGGACAAAGTCGATCAGCGGCGCAATGGTGCCGTCGCCGGAGCCGATGGTGGAGGTTGCAGCGGGTGCACGAACCTTCCAGAGCTTGACGCTCCAATCCAGAGACGAAGAGATGACCAGGTCGCCCAGATCCACAGGGCCTCTGGCGGGATGGAAGTCAACCGACATGACGGGCGCAGTGTGTCCCTTGTAGCTGATCTTCTTGTCGACGCCGGCCTTGGCACCGGCGCGGTCGTACCGATGGCAGGGGAAGATGGTTCCCTCCTCACTGCCGACGAGGAAGAATGTAGGGTCTGTGGCGGGAAAGGAAAGGCAAGTCGGGCTAACGTCCTCAACGGCCACCTTGGCCTGGCTAGGGTTCTTGAGCTCGAGCAGTTCCTGAGGCTGGGCGAACACATCCATAGTCCAGCCACATACCACGCCGTCGGTAGAGCAAGAAATGATGTTGTTGGCGTTTTGGGTGCCGACAATATCGACCGAGTAGATGGGATGAGCATGCCCATACCCGGTCAGCGGCGTCTTTTGGACCGGGGCCGCCTTTGCTCTCGTATCCCACAACAGCACTTGGCCGCTGTATGAGCCGCCAATGATGAGGTTGTTGTGGTAGGGTGAGAACTTGGCCGTCAGGATATCTGACTGCGCCGTGAAGACGTATTCTGGGCGATCCTGCATGTGCAGATTCCAGACCTGAACCAACCCATCCGGCTCGTGAGGCGCCGTAGGGTTCTTGGTGTAGGACGCGAGAAGAAGCTCGCTGAACTTTGGCGAAAAGTCAATCCCGCTGATCATGCGCTTCTTAGACCACCGTTCGTCAAAGAACTGAGCCACCTCCTTGATCCTGTGCTTTCCGCGGCCGCCGGTATTCCCGTTCTCTTCATCTTCATCCTCTACGTCCTGGCCCTGCAGGGCATAGTCGGTAAGGATGTCGTATGTCTCCTGGTCGAGTGCTCTCTCAATGACTTTTGTTGACTTTTCAAGAAAGTCGACAAAGTCGTCTGATTGGGCCACGGCCTCAAGCTCTTCCGAGGTAAGATTCCGCGAAGGGTAGTTCATCGAGGTGCTCGGAGGCACGACGCCATCAGTCAAGAACTCCTTTGTTGCCCTCAGTTCCTCCTCCACCTCTTCCCTGATCTTCTGTCGAAGGTCCTCTTCCCGATCCCGTTCTCTCCTGCTCAGCCTCTTGCTGGGCGTTGAAGTTGCGGCTGGGACATCGTCGGCTTCTGAAAGGAGCGATTGAGCTCTCGGTCTCGTGGGAGCAGCCCATTCTTCTGCTGTCTGAACACCTTTGCTGTAGGAAAAGACTTCCTTCACGGGCGACGGCGGGCACTCAAAGACTGTCGTGAGGAGGGAGGTACTGAGGCTCGGGGGTTGAGGCGGGGGCTGAGCGTTGCCAGGAGATGCAACCTCGGAGATTTCGTTGCTGAGCTCGCCGGCGCTGAGGACACTGTTTGGACGGCTGCCGCGGGGGCCCGGAGAGGCGGCGCCGCCTGTGACAGTTGAGCCAGGCCTGCTGTCGCCGACGAGGCTATTGATGAGGGATTCGATGTCGCGCCGGCTATCTGCTCGTCCGGGGCTTGGCGATATCAACTGTGTATCAAGAAACGTCAATATCGACGAGGGGCTCAAAGGCTGCAGAGTCTCAGGGGACCAACGTCGCTAGGGGAACCTATGCTCGAGCGGCTGGCAGTCGCCTGGCTGGCCCGGAGCTCCCTCTGCCGCTTAAGCTCTGCGAGCTTTGCCTTCTTTGCTAGAATTTCATCTCGACGTTGTTGCATTGCGGAGGTTCTACAGTCCCATCGCGGGACTAGCCGATATCTGGGGAGCTATGAGCCGGTTGGGTTCGCAGGCTGATTGTCGACCAAGGATATAAGATGAAATAGGCGTGAGTGCTGTAAAGAGAGACCTGGAATATGTGTGGAAGTCGAGAAACAAGGGGACCAGCCTCTGTCCGTGGGTTGTGGTTGGAATCGCGTTGTTTGAATTATCCTAGTAATTACTGGGCTTTCCGGAGTAGGTAAATTTAAAGCCTAGGCTCATAGACCACTGATCAGTGAAGGCGCCTCAACGCCTAGAGACTTCAGCAGGACCTAAGGTGGGTAACCCACTCCTGGCCAGGTCCGGCGCCGGGAGTTAATGCAGGGCGGGCGGTACGTACCTGGTTGGTTTGCGACAGACTCTAGCTGAGGAGATTGGGAGATTGGCAGCCCCCGGGCCGCGATGATGGGGAGAGATTGGGTAAGCACGTGATCACACCGGCTGGCTCACTGGCTCCAGCTTGGCCGAGCTCCCCAGCCGCCAGCCAAATGTTGGCTTTGCTGCGAGCCTGGAAAAACCGCGACTTTTCCCGAGGACTTTTCAATTCTTCACTTCAAGCCGACGCACCTAATTCCCTCGAGCCACTCCGACAGGGTCCATTGACAAGCCATTGTCGACCCCCGACTATCGTATCTACCGATTCTCTCGCTTTTCGACACGATCGCGCCCTTTTTGCGACCGACTTTACAATGTCTTCGACTGGAGTGAACGTCCGTCTCATCCTCCCCGATTCGGCCGCTCGACCGTGACCCAACCTCGAGCACCCGAGCACTCCGGAAGCACGAGCCGTCGAGCGGGAGCAATCGCCCCGTGGTCGAATGACGAGGCTAATTGAATGGTCTGCAGGTTTTGCGATGGTCCGCCCTCGGCCTGGGCGTCTTTTACGGCTTCACCCACCAGCGGGCGATTACCTCTGCCCAAAAAGCCGAGCACGCGCAGCACGAGTACGAGAAGAAGGAGAAGTTGATCCAGCAGGCCAAGGCGGAGTTTGCGAAGCAGAAGAACCCTACACCGGCTTCGGCTGATTCCAGTACGTGGCCCCCAGGGTAGCTGCCGGCTACCCCCTTGGATCCTGGGCAATTGGAGGAGGCATTTCGCATTCCATGGGCCCATGTTCCCGAGAGGTCTCAGACTGACTCTCAATAGTCATTACCGACCCTCAAGACCCCAAGTTCGACCTCGAGAAGCTGCTGCTGAAGGTTGCCAAGGAGAACCCTTGAAATGGACGAGGCGAAACCGGAAAGGGCGTGCGGATGAGGGAGAATTGAAGGATGAGTGGTCGCGGCGAAAATGTCGGCCAACCGTAGGGGAATCAAGTCCTCCGGAGGCATAATCCGAGCTTCGACTTAGACTCGGTGTATGATTGAGGATGTACGCGGCGGTCCTGCATAGATGTTTCCTTGGGTTCCCTGTCTACGGGCACAAGTGTACAGGTGTACAATATATAACTTTAGACGACAATACGCTAATGGCCTCTATTGTGACTTGGGGGGCCCCGGATTTCGTCATGATGAATCCCGCGGTTAGCCCAGACATCTGCGAGGCTGCTTGCCTCATGGGACGGCTATGGACCAGCAAGGGAGCTATGCCGATCGCCGTTCGTGAGCAGCTTCGAGGTCCAATGAGCTCTTTCCACTGAATGCACTGGTGTTCGTTGCGATTCGGCCTTCAATGGACAAAGTCGCAATGAATTGGCCGGGAAAGAATATATATCATCTGCCTTTAAGCTTCCCCTCTTGGCCGACTCATCAGGTTGACGTATAATGAATGAATGACCTGGCCGCCATTGGATACTGGGATGAGCCGGCAAAACCGCGGTCGCATTGCTGAGGCTCCTGAAACTTGACTGCTGAGGTCTGACGGTCGCGCCAGCTGGTTGGCTTGGACCTTCAGTGACCCGACGGGCCCGGGGCCGCGTAAATGGTACGTACCTAAGCAGCCGGACTGGCTTGATCCACCTCCCCTGCTGGGTAGGTGCACACCTACTAAGCTCCATGCTGTCCTGTTCGGTGGACTTGGAACATCTTGGGTTCGGCTTCGACAAGTTGCATCAATTTTAGGGGCAACCATCGTCGACAATCGCAGCCCATCATGACGGCCAAACCTCAGGATGCCCTCGCTGGGGTGACTGGCAGCAACACGAGAACTTTGCTTCGGGTTGTTATTCTTTTTCTCATCGCCGGCGCTGCAATCTCTAGCCGTCTCTTCTCCGTGATTCGTGAGTGACCCTCCCGAGAAGCCCTCGCGCAGTCATTGAGCTTCTGGACGGATCCCTTCTGCCCGACCCCCTCTGCTCGGCGCTTGCTAACTCATTGCGCGCAGGTTTTGAAAGCATTATCCATGAATGTTAGTCTTCTCCCGCCGAGTGACGAGCCCGCGTGGAAAGCGAGCTGACCCCATGATAGTCGATCCGTGGTTCAACTTCCGAGCGACGAAATACCTCGTCGCCAATGGCTTCTACAAGTTCTGGGATTGGTTTGACGACCGAACATGGCATCCTCTTGGGCGGGTTACCGGAGGCACGCTTTACCCTGGTCTGATGGTGACGAGCGGCGTCATCTACCACGCTCTTCGCGCCCTCACCATCCCCGTGGATATCCGAAATATTTGCGTTCTTCTCGCCCCTGCCTGCTCGGGCCTGACGGCCTACGCATCGTATCTTCTCACTAACGAGATGACTACTTCGCCCTCTGCTGGTCTTCTCGCCGCCATCTTCATGGGAATTGCTCCCGGTTACATCTCTCGATCAGTCGCCGGTAGCTACGACAACGAAGCCATTGCTATCTTTCTCCTTGTTTTTACCTTCTTCCTCTGGATCAAGGCCCTCAAACTGGGCTCGATGCTCTGGGGCGCGCTCTGCGCGCTGTTCTACGGCTACATGGTCGCTTCATGGGGTGGATACGCCTTTATCACATGTCTGCTACCCATGCACGCATTCGTCCTCATCTGCATGGGCCGATACAGCACCCGGCTCTACGTCAGCTACACGACGTGGTACGCGCTTGGAACGCTGGCTAGCATGCAAATCCCCTTTGTTGGTTTCTTGCCTGTCAAGACCAGCGAGCACATGCCTGCTCTGGGTATGACCCAACCTGTCCCGGGGGGTTGTTTCGAGACTGACCTTTTGCGCAGGCATATTCGGTTTCCTCCAGCTGATTGGCTTCATTCAATACGTCCGATCTGCCATCTCTGGCCGACAGTTCCAGACTTTCCTCGTCACCCTCCTCGTTGCAACGTTCGGCATTGGCCTCGCCGGTCTTGTCGGCTTGACCTCTCTTGGATACATCGCCCCCTGGAGCGGCCGATTCTATTCTCTGTGGGACACTGGCTACGCCAAGATTCACATCCCCATCATTGCATCCGTCTCGGAGCACCAGCCCACCGCCTGGCCGTCGTTCTTTTTTGATCTCAACTTCCTCATCTGGCTCTTCCCTGCCGGTGTCTACCTCTGCTTCCAGAATCTCAGGGACGAGCATGTCTTCATTGTTGTTTACGCTCTCTTTGGAAGCTACTTTGCCGGTGTCATGGTTCGTCTCATGCTGACGTTGACTCCTGTCGTCTGTGTTGCTGCCGCTATCGCTGTTTCGCAAATTCTCGACACGTATCTGCAACTGAAGCAGCCTACGCCCGAGGAGGTGCCGCAGGCCGATGTTGCTGACGCTTCCAAGAAGGCCAAGGGTGGTCTAAGAGCAACACAGAAGCCCAATGTCGGCATTTTCACTGGCCTTTCCAAGGTCGTTGTCACTGCTGCCATGACCATTTACCTGCTCATGTTCGTGACACACTGCACCTGGGTCACCTCCAACGCATACTCGTCGCCCTCTGTCGTCTTGGCAAGCCGGATGCCTGACGGCAGCCAGCATATCATTGATGACTACCGTGAGGCCTATCAATGGCTCCGTCAGAACACCAAGGAGGATGCCAAAGTTATGTCGTGGTGGGATTATGGTTACCAGATTGGTGGCATGGCCGACCGACCTACTCTCGTTGACAACAATACGTGGAACAACACTCATATCGCGACTGTGGGCAAGGCCATGAGCTCCCGCGAGGAGGTTAGCTACCCGATCATGCGCCAGCATGAGGTTGACTATGTTCTGGTCGTATTTGGCGGTCTCCTTGGTTACTCTGGAGACGACATCAACAAGTTCCTCTGGATGGTCCGAATTGCTGAGGGTATTTGGCCTGATGAGGTCAAGGAGCGCAACTTCTTCACTGCCCGCGGCGAGTACAAAGTCGACGCTGATGCTACCGAGACGATGAAGAACAGCTTGATGTGAGTTGCAGGCGAACAACTTGATGATGTCTGACTTCTAACCATGATTCATATAGGTATAAGATGTCGTACCACAACTACGCCAAGCTCTTCCCTGCCGGCCAGGTCGCTGACCGAGTGCGTGGTGTCCGCCTGCCCGACCAGGGCCCCGTTCTCGACACCCTCGAGGAGGCCTTCACCAGTGAGAACTGGATCATCCGCATCTACAAGGTCAAGGACCTCGACAACGTCGGCCGTGACCTTTCGGCAGCTGCTGCTTTTGAACGCGGCCAGAAGAAGAAGAAGTCGCAGAAGAAGAGGGGTGCTCGTGTTCTCCGGGTGGATTAGATGCGTGGACGTTTTGTTACGGGAAACAAACGAGGAAAGGATCAAGCAGGCCAGATGGGTCGTATGTAGACAAAAGCGCACTCGAAAGAAATGTATATCACTGTATGAATTTTACTGGAGAAGAGAGGCGGAATATGTTTTTTTTGTATCAACGAGTTCGGGTCCGTTTGAGAGTATCTGCACCGGCCAATGATTCTCGCAACTGCTTAACAAACGCAGCGAAGACAGTAATGATGTGTGGGGGTTCCTTTGCTCTGTGAGCGACGTTTGCGTCGTCACGAATTGTTGTGTCCAAGGCATCAAACGAACGGAAGCAGATGGATACGATCTTAGACAGACTTGAAAGAGATATTTCAGTTGATTAGCAGAGAGGGTACCGAGTGGTTTCATCCTTTCATTTCTTCGGATATACATGTCAACCGCGAAGCGAGCGAGGATCTACGGCTTTTCAAGTGGTTGATCCAACGCTGTCGGGATCAGCCAGACGAGAGAGACCACGACGATAGTGAGCGATATCTACGAATTCACAGATATTACGATCGATCAAAGACCGCCAAGACGAGTAGAGAATCTCAAAGACACCTTGAGCGGAGAGCCTTTTGGCTTGACGAGAGGATCAAGCAAGTCAGTCCAGCCAGCCAGCAATTCATGAGCTTCATATGAACCCTTTGCCTCACGCCGACTACCGTCGCCCTCCAAGCTTTACGATACGAGAACACACACATAATTCGACCGCAGTTGGCCCCAAGAGATACACTCTAGCGCCCGAGAGCGGTACTGGAGGGCGCTAGGGCTTGAGTTGCAGTCCTGGCAGCTGGCAGCTGGCATCGGCCGTCAACCAAACGAACAAACAGACAGCCGGGCGGCACGCACAAAAGACATCAAGAGAGTGTGTGAGGAGAAAAAAAAAGGCAGCAATAGCAATCGTGAGCTGCTGTTCCTCTCTCTTCTCCGCCAACCTCGTGCATCTCCTGCACCTCCATTCCTCTTTCTCCCTACCATTCTCACACCCACCTCACCATCCATCCATCAACTCCCTCTTCTTCTTCGTCAATAATCCAAACACTGATTCACGGAAAAAGAAAGAGGCAGGCAATTAATTGTCTTTGAGCCGCTGAGCTTCGTCTCCCGGTGCACGGCAACGATGGGGTTCCTCCCCAAGAGCCTCCAGAGACGTCGCCGGACTAGCCAAGATGTCGACCTTTTGAGCGCCGCTTTTGGTCTTCCTTTCCGCCGCGGCTTTGGAAAGACTGACAAGAATCCTCGACGCATCAGAATCGCATACGAATCAGACGACTGCGACGAGGCCGAGTCGGAGTCAGAGACCGAGTCGGAGACCGAGTCGGAGCCCTGTTCCCAAGACGAGCAAGAAGCCGCGTCCATCCATGATAGACCGGCTTCACCTCTCCCCAAGAGAAGAGCGGTCCCGAGAAGACGTCAATCGTATCAACGCCATCACCGTCGGAATTCTTCTACAGCCTCGGCCCCCAAAAGATCGCCTCGCCGTTCTCGCTCTCATTCGACCTCACGCCCGTCTATCGTCCACCGCGCTCCCAAGCAGCATACTACTGCTGCTGCTGCTGCTGCTACTACTACTACTACTACTACTTCTAATGTACGACCTTCTGCAAGCTTCCCGCCACAAATTCCATTTCATCTGTCGAAACAACCCTGTACTATTTCAGCATCGTCCGGTTTTCCCGCGTCTGCTCTGAATCTTGCCTTTGGAGCGGCCCCAGTCCAGCCGCAGCAACAAGTGTATTACCAAACCCAAACCCAACTTCAACCCCAACCCCAACTTGCCTATGTGCAACCTCCTGCGCCCGCTCGGATACCTATCCAGCAACCAGCTCAGGATTCGGCCATCTCGATTGCTCGGCCTGTCTCAGCACGTTCTCCGCCTGTGGTCCCAGCCGCTCCAGTCGATCCCGACGACCAGGCTCACCAACAGAACCATGGCCCTGCCCCCCGTGGCTTGGATGAGGATTCTGGGCATTACGCCAGAGAGATACAGCGTATACAGAAGCATATCGACATGAAGATGGCTGACCTGGCGGAAGAGCCTACCAGCCGAGTCCTACGGCGCGATCTACGCCGGTTGCAAGACCACCTGAATGGGGCGTTGAACAAGGCTATTGCGTGCAACAAAAGCACAAAGCATGTGAGGCAGGATTCGTTCGTCTCCATCTTAAGCGACTTGACTCAGGTACAGCAACATACGCCGAAGCCTCAAGCTCGCAGAGCAGGCTATGATGCTGACAAAATGGCCGGCGGCCCTGCCGCTCTTGCCAAGGAGGACAGCAAGGACTCACGAGTTACCAGGAGACAGATCCAATCAACATTGCCCGGGCAGCGAGAGGAGAGCCCGGAGCGTGTTCAGCGGCATCATCTCTGCTCAGAGTGCGGCAACGTTCGCTCGGCGCGATTCCACCTGCGATATCCTTTTGCTCGAGAAAAGAAACCGATGTTCAACCTCTGTGAGGGTTGTCGAGAAGAGAGAGTCAACAGGGGCATTGTTCGAAAGTATCACTTCTGCTTCAACTGTGGATGTGCGAGATCTAGATCCTTCCATCGCCGCAACCCGATCCTTCCAGGCGAATCCATCGTGCCAAGCTACTGTGGGATCTGCATGGATGAAGTCCGGGCCGATGAGGATATTGCAGAAGTCTCTGTGGTGGGATTTGTAAGTTGATATCAAGCATCTGAAAGATCTTCATGCTAATGACTGAGACCAGAGCCCTCATGGCAAGGCGGGTAGAGCGGCAGCTCAGAACTCTGATGCAGAGGATGATACTGACTCTCTGACTGCTCATCGTCATCGCAACCATGGCGACAACCGCCACAACAGCCGAGACACTAAACCAACTCGTGGCAAGGACACCAGGCGAGAGGCCGAATGGTCTTCAAGGGAGGAAAAGAAGAAGAAGAAGCAGACAAAGCGTCCTCCATCCCTGGATCTCGGACACGAGTCAGACGACAGCCACCCGCTGGATCTTGCCGGAAACTCCCCAGTGTCACCGTACTGCCCATCGCGAAGCATTGGATCCGCTAGCAGGCGGGCACAGCGCGAGTCTTCGGGTCAATTTGATGCCATGTGTCACAGTCGCCATGAGAAAGCCCCTGAGCCCAAGAACTATCGGGCTCCGTACATCGAAGACTCGACCTCTACACCTCATTCTCGAAGAGGCACACCCGACCCAACCTTCTCAACCGCTAGGACGGGTCAAGTGAGAGAGCAGAAAACACCGGATGTATCTCGCCATCGCAGTTACAATCCCAGCCCTGAACCTAGGACAAATGATGAACGACCGCGTTCAAGCAGCTCCGGGCGGGCCAAAGGCCATGCCTCGAACGAGTCCCCGCGGCCGCGGGAGAAGTCTATCGAATCCAACCGTTCCAATGATTCCTACCCAAGTTCGTCAAAGTCCTCGGGCAGCAAGACTGTGCGGTTCAAAAAATCCGTCGACATTCGAACGACTCTTGAGCCTGAAGTCTATGTCGACCCCCCTGAGACCGAGATTCCTTTTGGCAGCAAGAGGTTGTCGCGGTCTCCCAGCTCGCCGCTCATTTCGCGTGGTAGGAAGCCAGAAGCTTATCACACCCTTCACCGAGAAGAGGAGGATGATCGCCGCAACTACCTCCACCCTCACACTGCCCGGCCTTCCATGAAGAGTCCAGCATCGTTTCGAGAGACGCTTCGAACACCGGATAGTTACGGGGCCCACACTCGTGGAGGTTACCCACGGGGCGCCTTCGGCCGAGACTTTGAGCAGAACGGTGACTGGAGCTCCTTCAAAAGCCCCAGAGAGCCTCATGAGGGCATGTTCCTCGGCGAGGACAGTTACCAAGGCTACCACATGGGTTCCGCCGAGGACCCCCAAGGCTTCCCTCAGACAGCGTATACCCACAGCCACGGCGAGCAGTTCATGGAGTCGGGCACATCTCTCCCTTCTTTCCTCACTTCCGCAAGCGGCTTTGGGTCTTACTTCAACAAGCCCAAGAACAAGGATAGCCGTGCTGGTGCTGGTGCTGGCACACCAGCAAGATCCTTCCAGCCCCACGCCTCTGGCCACATCTTCAACGAGACTGCCAGAGACCATTAGGAAGGATTTGGCCCTCGCAACTTTGCAGATCGTGAGGCACCGTCTCCTTCTCCTGAACGGTCCCGCTGCTACTCGGACGCCAACGCCTCGCGGGCTCACACCGCTTTCACTCCTGATCACGACTCGCGCAGCTTTGCCGCGGATGAGACCAGGTTTGAGAGCGCCCATGATGATGCTGGAAGTAACCCATACTACACCCCCCGCAAGCGCCGCTTTCCCAAATTCTCCTTTTACTGTTTCTCCCCCGAGCGCTCCGAGAAGTCCACCAAGGGGGAGGAGAACCCTCCAGCCTCCCCAGGACAGTCGGACGACTTCTTCTGGAACAACGGCTTCAACCCGATCCCCACCGTCGAGGAGGCAGAATCCATCTGCGGCTCGGCCCCCGATACCGGGATCGAATTGCTTGGTAAGTCCCAAACACAGAGCCCCCCCGGCCGGTTTTCAACTATGCATGTGCTAATATATAATTCTTTACAATCCGGTAGAGTACCACGACATCATGTCCGACTTTGACTCGTCTATCGAAACGGGAGAAGTCGAGGAGCATTCTGAAAGAGACTTTAGCACCTCGGACGAGGACACGGACGAGAGCGTCAATAACACACAGGTCAAGTTGCTGCTCGGGCCCGCCCCGGGTGACAGCAGCCAAGCCCAAGAGCCTGTCTCGACGGCACTGCTGGTACTTGAAGTATGATGAAAAGATGCTTTATCTTTTTGATCCCAAAAAAAAAAAGTTGATGCATGACGGAATGTTGTTGGATCGGCCGAGGGTCGTCGAGCTTCGTGTTTTTTTCTGGATGGGCAGCAAGTATATGTTACATACTGGCCCAGCCAAGAAATAGGGGGGCGACACCACTGCCGTATACCGGTGTGAAAAATTTGTATGACAAGTCTTTTTCCTATCTAGTTAGTTTCCTGGCTTGCAATGGTATAATTATAATGTTGATAAGGGCCTTCTGAAGCGAGGAATCTTTCAACCCAAGATCCCTCTCGACCCTTTGACGAGCAAGCAAGACAGTAGACGTGGACTTGGGAATCCGAATTACATCACGCTTTATTTTTATTTTCCGCTTTGCATACATCATTTCCCGTCTCTGCCCATACACACCCCCTCTCTCGAGATACCGGACCGTGACCAGATGAGCCGTTTGTGTACAGCCCAAGAACAATCCCAAGCCAGCAATCATCCGTCGTCATGGTCTTTGCCCCAGAAATCGCCAGGCTCCGTCCGACCCAATAAACCATCCGCCCAAATGCCAAATCAACAAGCCCAAACACAGAAGGCTCTTCCTCAATATCATAACTTATCACCCGACACTCCTTCCCGTCCTAACCAGAAAGCCCAGAGCTATATACCCGTGTCGCGGGTGGGATCGCACTAGATCCCTACTAAAACAGAAAAGCATTCTCCTTGTCTGCGTTGAGGCGAGACATTGGTGCTCCGAACGCATGACTCGTCGAGGGTGCGCTTGCTGGCGACATCCTTCGCGATGCCTGTGTTTGTCTCGACAGGAGATACGCGATCGCCTCTTGTCGCTTTGACTCGAACGCACGACTTCTTTCTCGCTCGCTCTCGACACGTTCCAAGCGCTGCTCTAGGTCGACCTTGACCTCGTCACGCCTCTTCTTGATCTCGGCCATATCCCTGAGCCGCTTTTCAGCCTTTTGACAAGCCGAGTCTAGCTTTTGGGCCAGAGACGATGGTGCAAGTCGCAGTGTCTTATCCTCCCCACGCGGTTGGGCAGATGCACCCCAAAAACACCGAAATATGAGTTTTGTGTGCCTTTTTGGCTCGTTTGGTCCCCAAATGATGATCGAATCCTCATTGTGCAGTCGTGCCCAGTGGTGTGATGGTCCGCTGTGATTCTTGGGATCTGACGATGCGAGCAAATAACCGTTGATGTTGATCCCAACGGACGCCTTCGTAGATACGTAAAATGCATACGAATTCGGATCCCCCGCATTCCGAAGCCACGGGGGAGTGCCCTTGAGGGTGTCCTTCGCAGGGTCGAATCCCTCTCCATCTTTCCAGAGCAGCAGTTTGAGGGCGTATTTAGGCACTCGGGTATCCAACTTGTCCTTGAACACTTCGGTATTTGTAGGGCCGCGGCCGAAGGAAACCAACGTTTCTGCAACAGGAAAGGATATGCTGCTTAGAACCGAATCCGGATGAGACTCGAACACACCAACCGCGCGTTTGTTCAACATGTCATCCTGAACTGGGACGATAATTGGGTTGTGCACGGGCAGAGTGTCGGGGATCTGAGATGAGTCGATGGGTGGTGCAGTTGGTGGGAACTCTGTCGTCTCATCGGTGGCGCTGTGGTTCTGCATGTCGAGCAATGTTCGGGAGCTTGGCCGGCTTTGGCCAGCCCGTGGCTCTAGCCTCAATGACGGAGGGAAATACTTCATCGCGATGTCCCACAAAGGAGTCTTTTCAGGGGCAAACGTCTCGCCCCTATCAGCTGCAGCCTGCCGGAAGGCGTCGTGTTGGAGGTGTGTCATTTCTGGATAATTGAGGTGCCACGTCTTCTTGTCCTGCTCCCAGAATCCTTCCTTGAAATAGAGGGTGTCCACTTGCCGCCCTGACTCGGACCTCTTGATCTGGGGTACCTGAGCCAAAAGTTTGTACTCGTCGATCATGTCTTGGGTCAGGGACTCCATGTTGCCCTCCGATTTGAGCCTCTTCATTGTTGGCTTTCCTTGGGGCGTGTTCTCGTCAAATTCATCGCTCGTGTCGTGAGACGGAGGCTTTCGCTTGCTTGTATTAAACTCAGACGATTGCAGGGAATAGTGTGAAACCGCAAGATTCTGCACGACGGACTCGTTGCCGCCCAGGCTTTGGGAGGCAACATCTTCGACCAGGCTTTGGAGCTGGTCCTCCGATTGATTCTGGGCAATGGAGATGTTGTTCCGGCGGTAACCCCGGCGATTTCTGCCTCTAGGTGTAGTTGAATCATCTGACTGGTAAGCCTCGTCCACATCTTTGCCCAAGATCTCCGTTTCCCCAGCGCTGGGGTTGCTTGTCTCGAGGTTGAGGAGGTCCTCTGGGATGACTCCGGAACTGCCGATCGCAGAGACGCCAACTTCTCCAAAAAGTCTCGGCTGCTGTGTCTCTGGTTGCCCCGACAAGTTCTCCTTCTCTGATTCTTCGCCCATCGAGTCGCTGATCCGGTCCTCCTCAAAGTGTCGTGGTTGAAGCTGAGAGAAATTGTCAACCATGTCCTCATCATCGGAGATCTCGTCGAAAGATTGGGATGCGTTTATTATCGAATCCACCCCTGTCGACCATGGATGGTTCTCGAGCTCTGTCACTGTTGCTCGATTTTCCGGGCGCCTCTGGAGCATTCTGCCGAGAAATTCGATGGCTTGTACCGAGACATCGT
Organism: Fusarium albidum; assembly: GCA_013618265.1. Classification (NCBI taxonomy): domain Eukaryota; kingdom Fungi; phylum Ascomycota; class Sordariomycetes; order Hypocreales; family Nectriaceae; genus Fusarium; species Fusarium albidum. The sequence continues at coordinate 18,705 of JABFEP010002155.1, forward strand.
ATCTCTGCAGGGGTGTGATGTTTAACCGGGTAGTCATGATCTTGTGTAGCAGCTCGGAGTAGCTAATCCCGCCCTTGACGGGGTATGGTGGCGAGCCTGTCAGTGTGTAGAACAGGACGCCTCCCAGAGACCAAATGTCAACAGCGTGGCTGTATCTCTGGCCAGGGACTCGCCGCATTTTCTTGCCTCTACTACGGACGCCTTCGTCATCGTACTCGGCGTACTCGGTGTACACTTCGGGTGCACAGTAGAGCAGTGTTCCACAAAATGTTCTCAGGAATGTCTGTTCGCTGTCCACCATCTTGGATAGGCCAAAGTCGGTAAGCTTGAGATCAATGGGGCTGAGAGAGTTGATGAGGATATTGTCGGGTTTGACGTCCCGGTGAGTGATGTTGTTGGTGTGAAGATATCCCAGGGCACTCAAGAGCTGCGTTGACATGGTCCGGACAACGGCCTCGTTCAACGCTCCCCGTTCAGAGATGAGTTTGCCCAGATCGCCGCCTGGAACGTATTCCATGATAATAATGAGCAGGCGGTCATCCCATTCGAAGTGCTCCATGTAACGAACAATGTTGGGCTACATTGTGCTGGTCAGCCAATAGCAGGAGTTGAGCGTCGTACGGCGGAGGTACTTACATGCTGCACCCGCTGCATGATCTTCATTTCGTTTTCAACCTTTTGGTCCAGGACGCCGTTCTTGATGAACCGCCGCTTCTCAAGCTCCTTCGCAGCATAGGGCAATCCATCGTATTTGGACGTGACCCTGTGAACGACTGCAAAGGCACCCTTCCCAATCGTCCCCGTTCTGTTGTACTTGCCAGAACCCGTCCATTCACGATTCTCTCTCCGTTTCTGCGGCGACCGTGCGTCGGAATCGGTTGCCTCGCCAGTCTCTTCTCTCTTAAGGCGAGTCTGGACTGGAGCCCGAAAGAGGTCGACATGGCCGCCGGGTCCGGGGGTAATAGTCTCGTTCTGCCGCTTCAACCCATGGCGTGTGAAGAAGTCATCCACCTTGTCGGTATAAGCCTGGTCGTATTCGTTATCACGACGTGGAATGCGGACACGGAAGGTCAAGTCTCTAGCCTCCTGGTGAAGGTAGACCTTGATAATAGAGCCTGAACTCAGAACCCATTTTATGATGGGAGGATCGCTCCTGCCCTTCGCCTTTGGGTGGGAGGCTAGAAGATTGCCGTCGACGATGGTGCCGTTTGTTGACTGATCCTCGATCATGACAGTGCCGTACTCGTTCACGTAGATTCGGAAATGAATGTTGCTGACCCGCTTGAGCGGATCGTTGGCAAAAACGACGTCGCATCGCACGGGGTTGCGGCCGAAGACGAAGCCCGCAGTCGGGTTCTTCAGCTGAGCCGAGAGACGAAGGATGATGGCATGGCTGCCTGCGGTTGTGGTGTTGGCTAGGAAGCGGCCGGCATGGTCTTCCGAGGCATAGTCGGGCTCGACGACATCCGCCTCGTTCTGGGTGATGATGTGGTGGGAGTCCTCTTTAACGAGGCGCTGTAGCTCGAGGCGGGCCGAATCGGAATGGGGGTAAAGAACGCATATTATATCGGAAATGTCTTCGTCTGAGAAGCCCGAGTTCTGCTTCCCTACCCGGCGCGGGTCGAGGACATTTTGGGTCGCTTTTGGGAGGGTTTGAGGTCAGCTTGGACGCAGGGCAGGGAACGGGATCAAGGGGACGTGCCTTGCGTGGGCTCCTCGCCGTCCATTGGATGCGACCCGAGCAGCCTGCGCCGCGAAGCAATTCCAGGGTGACGTTTCGAAAGCTACCGAAGGCGACGATGGGTGTAAAAGAGGTAAGCCAGAGATCAGCGGAGAGTTTCGTCGTAAACGCAGGCGCAGGCGAGGGTGCAGGTGCAGGTGCAGATGTCGGACGGTTCAGATGTTAATATAACGTCGGCGGCGGGTGCTTTTCAACGTGGGGCAAAGCGAATAGAAAGCAGGTATGGGGCGACTTGGATGGGGTCTGGCTGGGCCTTGATTGTGTGCTGCAGCAAAAGGCAAACATGAACAGAGCAAAAGGGGGGCCAAACTAGGCGATTAACTTATGTTGTTGAGGATAGGTTGAATTGTGAGGGGAGGGAATGGAAAAAGAAACGACAAGCAGCAGCAGTGGCAGGGACGAGGGACGTCACGACAACCTGAGGTGCCGGTGGTAGTACAGGCAATAGCCCGCTAGCGCTGGTTGGCTGGCACCGATCGGATGGGTCTCTGGATCTTCTCCCGGGGCAAGAACGATTAGGCACCCTTTACTACTAGAGGCCTCTTCTTCTGCAGCGTACTGTAGTTCTTATTCAGCATTAACCAACCAGTGGTTCTGGAGCGCCGTGAGACGCCCAAGAAAGCAAAGCTACCAACCTCCCGTCTGTGGCAGAGAAAATAGCGGGACAGGGATGCCTCAGCAACCAGCTCATCTGATTACACCAGGCCTTGTCAACAAGGTCACATCACGTTCCTTCTTACGCGAGCGCGCGCGTGAAAAGATACCCCATGGAAGGCGCGTGCAAGTCACACGGATCCTCAGCCTCTGCATCCGCAAGGACCGGCAGTTCCAAGAGCGAAGGGCGAGAAAGGGAGGAGAAGAACCAACCGTCACGGCCGACTTCAAACGGTCATGCGCCAAACAATGCGTGCCCCCGAGACTCGCCTTCAGGCTTGGGCCGGACAAAAAAGTCACTGGATAACAGCGCCTGCCAAGGGGTCTCAGCTTCGCCCAGTCTCCACTGTCACCGGTATATCCACCCATGAGAGGTGACCGGGGGATTTCGTCCTGGCCAGGCCGTGCAGCCGTGCCAGCGTCCCGTCAAATTTATGTGGGGTTTGATCTTATCATATACTTTACTTTGAACGGCATCCAATCTAATTCCTAGGTAACCAACGTTTGCTATCTGCCAAACTAGGAGGAGGTCATGACCTTTTTACCCCCTTTTCGCATGCCGTTCCAAGGAAACCTTGAGACATAACTTGATATCTCGAGCTATACATTCGCCATTCCAAATAGCACCCACACGTCTGCGTTGAGTCGAGGGGTTCATCTCGCCATCACCTGACGGTTGCAGATATATCAACGCTCGAGCCACCATCGCTGTTCCTTGCTAGTATGAAGCAATGCTCACTCAATTCAACATCATGTCTAAACATTTGCCATCCTTTTCCTAAAATGCTAACTCTCCGTGTGCCTACCAGTATATGCAAGCTTGTCCTGACCCTCACCAAATCACGGTCCAACTCTGACATCCTCCAAACTCCAACGTATGCATGCATTTGATGCTGCGTCTAAATCACCTTTCCATGTCTCAACCCAACAATATAATCATTCTCAGACTCGCCGAATCTCAGCGTCTCTCCATCGTCAATCATAGCCTAAAAAGCCTGCCCCTGGTACTGTGGATGGACATTACGCTTTGCCTGTTGTTGTGCTCCAGGCGTTGGACCGTACTGGCCTTGGGGTGGTGCAAAGCGAGGGTCAACCTGCTGCGCTGATGGCAGGGGTCGTGAGAAGCTAGCCGGCTGTCCATATCCTCCTGTCATCTGCTGAGGTCCACCATATGGCGATCCGCTTGGCCCGTACTGGCCGCCTCCGCGACCCATGGGGCTATACGCAGGCCCCATATTACGCTCAGCCATCATCTGCTGCTGGTAGGCTTGCTGCTGTGCCATTTGTTGCTGGGAAATTTGCTGATGGGCCATCTGCTGGGCCATCTGCTGTTGCATCATCTGTTGCTGGGCCATCTGCTGCTGAGCCATTTGCTGTTGAGCCATCTGCTGCTGAGCCATCTGCTGCTGGTATGCTATGGCAGTCTGCTGTTGCTGCCTCTGGTTGATTGCGTGCTGCACTGCTTGGCTGTTCATTCCCTGTTTCATCTGCTGCTTCTCCCGCTCTCGTGCTTCGATGGCGCCTACTAGACCGGGGCCCTGGGAACCTGGACCCGGACCCTGAGAACCCTGGCGTTGATGTCCCGGCATGTTGATGAGGGGTCCCCCCGTCACCCGGGCGACGTGCTCTTGTTCCCGGGCGCTGAGGTGAGAGGATACTTCCCCTGAGCTGCCCAAGTTCAGAGCCGAGCCAGCTCCTCGGGATCCAGGGCGCGAGAGCATATCGGCCGAGCTACTTCTTGAATGCCGACTACCCTGAAGGCCGTGGAGCATATCGTATGAGCTGGTTCGCTTCATTGATGGGCTAGGCGTCGTCGAGCGCATCCCAGTCAGTGTATTGCCGGAAGAGCTTCGCACGTGAGCTGCGCGCTGCTGCACATACTGCTCGGCACTCAGTCCTTGGGAGCTAGGCGGGCGCGCTGATGCGCCGGGCTGCCAAGCCATTGTTCGTTTCGCCTCCTCGGATTCTTTGCGCCCATGAGATCCCGCAGACCCAGTCGATTTGTGCACCGGGGGCATTGGCCGTTGGTCCGCTGGTGAAAGCGGCCTATGCGTTAGGTTGGATCCGGAAGCCAGAGTACCGGGAGTTCGGTTCTGGGCTTGTGTGGCCCCGTAGTTGATAGTTGGGCCGAAGTTGATCACCGGGATACCATAACCAGGGTTCCGTGGCAAGTCTGGCTCTTCGCCGCCGCCAACAGTCTTGAGCACTCCCGCTCGGGGCCTCTCCACTGACTTGCTGGTTTCGTTAGACTGATGGGTGCTCGCGTAGTCGAGGCTTCGCATAGAGGAGCTGTCGTCATAATGGCTGCTTTGACCACTCATATTGCTTCCCTGCCGTTGGGGTGGAGGCGGTCTGTTATCAAAGTTCGGCACGGCCTGGGGAAAGGGCCGACGACCTTGATCCGAGGCATAGTGATCAATGATCTCGTTTGCGGTGATGACACTGCTGCTGGACATAGTTGAGGCCTTGGGGTTGTCAAAGTTAGGTGCCCTTTCGGGCAGAGGCTTTCGATGAGATGCCATCTGCATTGGGTGGGCTTGGGTTCCAGCAGGTCCTGGAGGCCCGGGAGGCCCGGGGGGCCGAGGCGGGCCTGGACGGTAGTTCCCGTGAGGCCCAGGTGGTGGTGGTCCATGGCCGTGGGGTGGCGGGGGTGGCGGCCCGTTACCTCGACCCCGTGGATCGGAAGGTCTCCTGCCGTTTGGCCCAGGGCCTCGAGGGTCGGAAGGTCTCCAGCCGTCTGGCCCGGGACCTCGGGGGTCAGAAGGCCTTCGCCCGTCAGGTCCAGGACCACGAGCCCTGGGATCAGAAGGCCGTCTCCCCTCCGGACCCATGTCAGGCCGACGATTAGGATTTTGAGGATGAGGGGAGCGTGAAGGACCCATGCCTGGCGGCATAGGAGATCGGTTGCCGTCCGAGGTCCCAGGGCGGGAGTTGGGTCCTTGAGAATATGGGCTCGGTGGCCCGTAGGGTGACTGAGCCAAAGGAGATCGAGATCGCTGCTTCGATAAGTTGAGTGGTGGGGGGAGACTGTTGGAAGAGGAATCCTGATTCGGCAGGCTTAGAGCTTCACGCGAGCGGTTGTCGTTAGCAGATATCCCTACGGAGTTGGCGTGTGGTGGCTGTACCGATGGTCCAAATCTCGCACCATCCCCCTCGGTCCCTTGCCGAGAGGAATTCGGATCGTCATGTCCGGCTAGGCCTCCAGCCGTTGCGAGCTGAGCAAGCGTGGAGCTTGAGAGACGACTGTTAGCTCGTCGGAGCTCAGGGGAATGGTACGCCTTGCTGATGGGCCGAGCTTGGGGCGCGTGGTTGAAAGCCGGGGGTTGCGAAACGGGTTCCGGGGTGTGCATCTTTCGCATTCCATCCAAATCTCTGAATGGGGGCGAACCTGAGCCAGCCCGCTCATGGTCATAGTTGGGACTATCGTTGCGAGGCGCCTGGTTTTGATAATATCCGCCCCCAGGAGCCTGGCCGCGCTGCGGCGAACCCGAGTACGGGCTATTGCCATTCAGCTCATGGCCAGGCTGAGGCCCACCCAGGTAGTTTGGATCAGACGAATTCCGGCCATGTCCAGGAGGGCCCATCGCCGCCTCTCGCGATGGGTCTGGGGGCGCCGAGTCATTCCGGCGGCGCTCAGTCAGGGAGAACGATCGCGACGATCGGGTGGGAGCTTGCTGATCCGAAAAGCCAACTTTTTGCTTCGGGGGCCCATCCCCAAAGCTCAGCCTGACGCTCTTGCGGCTGTTGCTCCGCGATCGGGTAGACTCAGGAGTGTCCTCGACGGTATTCATTCTTGCACCAGTGGCTTCTTTCAGCTTTTTCCGCCAGTCTCTCTCGCCCCAGGCGAAGCTACCATCCTCGAGGATGATATTAGACACGTCAAGGTTCTCCAGGTAGCCATAACGCTTGTGCTTGGGCATCGCGAACATGAGGGATCTGGAGTCGAGTACGCTGGCAACGAGCCTGCCGGGCCGGCCATACAAGCCAAAGACATCCCATGTAGGGAAGAGGAAGCGCAGCAACATCTCGAAACCGCTGACGGCCGGGTGAGTCTCCGGCATAATGAATACGAAGCCCTCGGTGGACGAGGGTGGGTCGGTATGGATGGCGATGTTACCCTCAACCTTGAGAAGCGTCGAGGCGTCAATCAGCGACTTGGCCTGGGGGTATATGGCATATGCTGAGTAGGCGTCGGTGATGGTGGCAATCGGCTGTGCCTTCTTCTGCTTTTTGCCATCCTTCCTCTGGTCGTAAAACTTGATATCTCCCTTGAGTGTAGGGATGGGGGATCGGTCATATGGGGATCTTTTCTTTATCTCCTTCTGGAGCTTCACAAATTCCTTCTCGTCCGGGGGGGTGATTACACACCAGCATCGTCTCCAGGGAACACCGGCGCCGAAGCGGACCCTAACCCATGCTTCAGTCTTGAGCCGCGATCTTTCCATAATGACGCTGATATTGTTGAGAGTTTTTCCCTTGCCAGCAATAAGGGCACCGGTATAAGCCTCCTGCAGCGAGGAGTGCTCGAACATGGCGAGGCGAATGCCGGCAGTCCATTGAAGCAGAGAATGTCGAGAGTTGAAATGAAGCAGATACCGGTTTCTCCCAGCAGTAGATATGCTAAGAATGTTCTGCAGAGGTTGCTCATCGTTAGACCTCGTAGGTAACGACTCGATCTGTTGAAGTGGTTTGTGTTAGTCGAGACCTGGAGTCGGGGGTGAAGAGAGGCACGCGAGCAGGGTTGTTTACCATTTTGATGGAGGCGTCTGTCAAATTGATAAACTTGGGCAGAACCTCGCCATCCTCGCCGGCGGCATCGAGCTCGGCGGCGTCCCATAGCGACAGTACGGTGCCTACGAGCTGGGCGAAGCATTCGGTCCAGGTTCTATCTGGGTTCGGACGGCCCTCTGTGAACAAAGGCGGTAAGCACGATGGATATTACTTGGGTCAAGTAGAGGGGCCTTGCCAGGCAAGGGGACGGGATGCGGGGAGAAGGAGCAAGAGGCAGGAAGTGCTGGATCAAGCATACGTGTATTTTGGTCATCAAGCTTGAGGAAGTATCCCTCCTGGTACAGCTTGTTGGAGTGACTGTTGAGGAAGGAAAAGACGGGCTGGAGCTCGGGGATCGTGTCCTCGCTGATATCCATGAGGGGCGGTTGGTGAGCCAGAACCATAGACTGGGGCCTGGAACTGCTGCGTTGGCGAGGAGAGCGATTGATGGGAGAGCCGTTCACAGGCGTGCCATAATCTGGGCGCGAAGGCGGCGTAACTGGTCGAGAGATGTCGTTGCTGACTCTGTGATCGGGGAATGGCTCGGTGCCAGAATTGTTCTTGCGATGCCCGTAAGGCGAGCCGGATGGAGGAGAGGATGAAGGTGGAGGTGTCTTTGTGCCCGCAGAGAACTGGGACATGAAAGACAAGACTAGGTATTCGCAACAGCAAGTTAGCACAAGAGACGGGACAAGGTGAGATATTATGACCGCCCCGGGGACCCGAGAGGGAGGAAGAGAATGGAGTCCGGCCGGGTCGGATCCCTTGATGTCCCCGCCTCTCAGGCACAGTAAGCTACTGCGGTAGAGAGGGAGACCCAGGTAGCCAGGCCTGACGGGCATGCATCCGTGTGCTATGGAGGGCGGGCAATTTGGGCCCGGCACCAGTGGAACTGGACTGGAACATTTGTGCCCCCCCGCTGTAGGTCGCGAGTGGTGCCCGTACCCCCTGTGGCCGTCCTTGCAGGCCGAGCGTCAAGCTGCCCGCCCCAGTGGACTCGCCCAGGAAACCAGGGGTCACCGCCCAGCTCTCCCGTCTCCTTTCGGGGTGCACGTCCACTGTCTGCTGACTGGCGTATGCGAAAAAAACAGACCCAGAACTGGAATGGGAAATATTACGAATGCACGAATACGCACCTCGATTTCGACCCATGTCGTCTGTCGCGGCCGGATCAACCGGGAGCAAAACCTGTGTGAGACAAAAAAGAAAATAATCGAGGCAATCCTCGCTCGACGAGAAGGGAGAGGTAGTAGGTAGGTAGTCAAACTAATCGACCTGCGCAAGGGATGCCCAGAGCAAGGGGAACGCCGAGAGATGAAGGGGCGCGCCAGCCACGACGATGACGATGCTGATGTCGTACAACGGGCCGTCCTCTCAGGCCGTGATATGTTGTTCCCGTGCCGTCGGGACGAAACCGAAACCGACAAGCGAGAAAAGCGAGAGAAAAGGAATTGCCCTTGCGTAGAATTTGAAC
>JABFEP010002158.1:0-20763 GCA_013618265.1 Fusarium albidum
CCGTTCTCGACGACGAGGTCCACGCCGATGCCGCCGGTGAGCCTGAGGACCTCGTCGTCGAGAACGGCGGCAGCAGCTCCCTCGTCAAGAGCATGCTGTGCACTCGCCGCGGCGGCACGGTCAGCCAGGTTGGCTACCTCGGGGGGCCCAAGCCCGAGCACTTGGAGGAGTTTGTCTCTACCGTCATCGACCGAAGACTAAACGTCAGGTGAGCCAGTTGCCTCACTTCATTATCACACTACAGGACTAACCTCCGTCAGGGGCATCAACGCTGGGTCCAAGGATGATCAGGACGACCTCATGGCTGCCATCTCGGCTACGCAGATGACCTTTAAGGATATCCTCGACTCGGTCTGGCCGTTTGAAAAGTCGGACGAGGCCATCGAGTTTGTGTGGCAGGGCAAGCAAATTGGAAAGGTTGTCATCAAGGTTGAGCACAAGGACATTCAGACAGGTCAATAATCCAGGGTAGGTACATATAAACATCAAACTCCTAATAACTCCCTTCTATCCTCCTAAATCTTGACCATCCACCCCTCCCTCGTGCTGCTCATCCTCACGCCGATGCGGCTCAGGTCCCTCGTCAGCAGCGACACCCCCATGGGGAAGAGGCTCTGGATCGCCGCGCCGACGACCCCGTACAGGACCGCCCACGCGTACAGGCCCACGCGGTCGCGCACCGCCATCCACGACAGAAGGAGGACCACCGCGGTGAGGCAGCTCGGCATGAAGACGTTCACGGCGCCCACCCTGTCGGCGACAAAGTTGGACAGGAGGCGGCCGACGATGCCCACGCCGTTGAGGATCATGAGGAGGTCGAGGGCCTCGGTGTACTCGAAGGGCGGGGAGAGGGCCTCGCGGGAGAAGGCAGCGAGGAAGTAGTACGCGTTGTACACGCCCCAGCAGGTGAAGAATGATGCCGTCACGTAGAGCGTGTAGTCGAGGTCCTTGAAGGCCCCGAGGTCGATCCACGGTCCCGGACGGCGCCCTCCCCCCATGACCCTCGGCTTCACCAGGATCATGGCCACCATCAACGTCCCTAGCTGCGTCGGCGCCGAGATTCTCAGAGTCCACTGGAACCCAACCTTGGGAAGGAGCTGTCTCACCAGGCTCGGGAATATCATTCCTTCCGTCGCACTCCCCGTCGCGGCTATGCCCATGGCCAACGCCCGCCGCCTGGCAAAGTACGTCGACAGCACAGCAAGCACGGGGCAGAAGATGCAGCTGCTCCCGAGGCCGACCACCACGCCCTGCGCCACGACAAAGTGCCAGTACTCTGTGCACAGCGACGTGAACATGATGCCCGCCACCTGGAGCACGATTCCCGTGCCAAACACCCACCGGAAGTATCCCGCATCCACGAGCCGGTCCGTGATCGTGCCGACAAAGAAGAGCAGAAAGACTGCGATGGACCCGATCCACGAGATGTCGCTCGCCGGACGGGACAAAAGGTCTGTGTAGTAAGCTTGGAAGATCCCGAACGAGTTGACCCAGCCCCAGGTGTTCATGTAGACCAGGTGGCTCGAGAAACAGACACTCCAGGCTCTCCATCCACCATCCGGCGGAGCCGAAGAATCGATGCTGGGGCTGGGCGATACCCGACCCAGTACTTCTTCAAGGATGCTCATGCCAAACTCACCACTGTCGAACTCGAGGCCAGGGCTGCCATCGACCCCTGGAGGGGCAGGCTCGCCCGCCTCCTCGTCTCTGTGCTGGTCCTCAGGAATACTCGGTCGCTCGTCTCTGGCTGGGGCCGTCGGTGTTTGTGCGGAATCATCGCTCATGGTTGGTGCGTCTCTCGGAGGTGGAAGAGGTCGCTGCTCTGACAACTCCTCCTGGCTCGGCAACGGATTCATTTCCATCCTGTAAAAGCCGAGCTATGAAAAGGAGAGCTCGCTGACTGGCAACGGGGGAACGAGGACCGAGCCAAGGTATTTATACACTCGACACTTGTTCAATTCACAACTTCCCCTTCTCGCCTTGTCCAGTTCGTTGATCAACCCAGCTGTTCACGCCCGCCAACCACCACAGCCCCAGAACACCACTCTTCTACCCGCACAACAGAACACCACGCTCATACACCTGCATCCGCTATGCCCATCTATATCATGCACATTCTTCACCCCAAGCCAAGTCTGGCCTAGTCCGGCTCGTGAAAAGCTCACCTCCCTCCCGAGGGACGGGGCTTGTCTCCATCTTCATAATCGGGACAGAAACAATCAACCGAAAATGGAGATATAGAATGGTCCTTATATCATGAGGTGCCAGACATATCCCAGCCGTTTGTGTAAGCTATATCGTGTTTCATGTCCATGACTGTACACCCAGAGACCGTCCGACACTCGACGTGTCCAACATTTAGCTGTACGCAACCAAGCCTACCCTGCCCGCTCTGCGGATATTTACTTCCAATCCCAATACAAATGCATCCGTCCGCATAGCTCGACTCCAAAAGATGCCCCTTCTCCAACATTGTGTTGATCATCAAGATTGCCAAACCGTCTTGCCAACTTTCCCATCCATTCTTGATCTTCCGTTGACTGCCCTCGTTTACATGACAACCTATACCCAGTTAGTTGCTTGCTTGAACATGATAAAGCGGGGGGAACTTACGCAGTCGCCCTCTTGCTTGCCTTGCGGAATACCCATATCCTCAAACGTCGCCGGTCCCTTGCCCGTCTTGGGCGGCGGGGCGGTCGCAGCGCTGGGAGCAGGGCTCGGCTTGTTGTCAGGCCTCTGGAATTGGGACGGAGGCGCGCTGCCGGTCCTGGGAGGCCCCGGTGGTCCCCCTTGAGATCCACCCTGAGGTCCGCCGAAGGGTCCTGGAGAAGGCGCACCGCCACCGCCACCTGATGCCATCGGGGGACGCGGCGCTGCGCTTGAAGTGCGCGGAGGTCTATCCACCTGCTGAGGTGGACCCTGTGGTTGAGGGGGCCCTTGCTGGCCCTGTGGTAGGGAGCTCATGCGCTCGGGACGGCCGCTGGCTCCGGGGACACGAGAGAAGCGCTCGTAGTTCTGGGACTGGGGGAACTGTCCGCCAGGAGCAGGCTTCTGCAGCCGGCCGCCCTGAGGTCCGTCTTGGGGTCCTCCGCCAGGGTACGGCGCTGCACTGCCTGGCCTTGCGAAGCCATCATCTGGGTAGGGTGACGGTCGCCCTGGAAGACCGCCGGGTCCGCCGGGGCCGCCAGGACCGGGTGGTCCCTGACGGCCCCCATCCCAACCAGCAGACGCGGCTCTATTGCGTGGGTCAGGACGACCGTCAGGACGACCACCCGGACCGCCTGGGAGACCCGGACCGCCTGGACCGCCTGGACCACCGGGATGGAGGTTGCCCATCGACTGAGAGGCTGGCATCGGTCGAGGGCCACCTGCTTGGGGCTTGATGCCAAAGGCGCTTGATGGGCGGTCCGCGGGTGGTCCCATGCGGGGTCCCTGATTAAATCGGGGGGACGCAGGACCCTGGATATCATCCTCGGGGTACGGCGCTGTGGACTTGGCGCGAACTGTTAGAGGCGGAGGCCGATCATCCTCAGGGTACGGGGCCGCAGATCGGGGCCGCATTGTGGGCTGGTTGGCGTCAAGTCGCACGTTGAAGGCGGGAGGTCGATCTGCGGCAGCGGGAATAACAAAGGAAGCCCGAGATGGGTCGGGGAAGTTGACGTGCTCCGAGACAAGCGTCGGCCGGAGTCCTGGAGACGGGTTTGGAGTGACGCCAGGGGAAGCACCGGTCGATGGGGTGTTTCCCACTTTCGGGGGCCCCTCAGCGGTAGGTGACTCTGGGGCGCTGTTCTCGCTCAGGGTGGGCATCTGCTGTGGCTGCTTAAAGCGATCGGGGCGCTTGCCTCGCTGGGATCCGTGTTGGGACTTGATCCGAGTCAACGTAGTCGTCTCATGATCCGACTTGGACAGCGACCTGTCCTCGTCGAGAGACTCGAGCCGACCGATGGCGTCGCTGTTGCCGTGTTCGGCCGCCAATTGGTACCATCTCCGGGCTTCCGCCAAGTTCTTCTCAACGTGTATTCCTATCTCGTTGTAGTAACCCAAGGCGAATTCGCCCGTGGCGAGCTTGGCGGCGGCAGCTTCTTGGGCATACTTGTATGCCAGAGATTCGTTCTTCTTAAAGACACCCTCGTATCCAAACAGGAACCATCGACTAACACCCAATGCAGCCTCGGGAAGACCCTGCTTGGCAGCTAAGCCATAGTAGTGGAGCGAGTACGAGGGATTAAACTCGCAGCCGAACTGGCACAGCTCAGATGCTTGGCCCATCTTGAGCTGTGCTTTGGCGAAGCCCAGATAAGCTGACTTCTCAATGTACATCTTGGCCGTGACCGGGTTGTTCGGCAGCAGGCCCTCGGGAATGGTGATGTCGGGTAGGTCGCGCCCGATAAGCATACCATACACGTAAGCACCCTGGGGGGCGTCCTCGTCCGAGCTGTCGGCGGCAGCTTGAATCCGCTCGAGACCTGTCGAGTAGTCCTTTGTCTCTCCGTGCTGACCAAGGAGGCTCATCATACCCATGCGGTAGAGCGAAGCCGAGTCCTTGAGAGACAAACCGCGGTAATAATGCTCCTTGGCCTTTGACATGTCGTTGGACTGCTCGTACAGCATGCCCATTCGGTATTCCGATCGTCCATGGCCAAGCTCCGCCGCACGCTTGTAGCCGACATAGGCCTCGCGCTTGTCGATGCGGTTGCCGAACTTGCCAAATTCGAGCCACTTTGAACGCATGTAAAGCGCCTCCGGGTGTTCCTGCTGCGAAAGATAGGTGATGATGTTGATGGCGTCGAGCCGAAGCTCATGTTCTATGCGGGGGGTAGCGGGTCGGGCCCTGTCGCCGTATTCCCTTGTGATGGCCTCCTGGGAGATATCTGCCCAAGTAAGGACGTCGCGCGCCCAGGTTATCTGCATCGACACGTTCTGCGAGTGCAGGACGTGCTTCCGCGCGTTCCACAGAATCTCTTCTTTGTCTTCGTCGGTCGGCGGGATGTTATCCCCCTTGACCTTGGGGAAGGGGGAGAAGGAGGGGGCGTCGAAATTCATGGTGCTGAGACGGTCGGTCCTGTTGTCGTCGGCCGACTGGTATGCTCGGATGTCGTCGTCTGAGACCTGGGCGGCGGTGGCCTGGAGCCGGGGCGGCTCGACTCCCCGAGGGTTGATATAAGTCGAGAGCGAGGGTTCGCGAGTGTGACGAGGAACGGGTCCAGCTTGAGGTCGCGGTTCAACAGAGGTGGCCTCGAGCTCCATGCGCTGGAGGTCCTCCTGCATGTTTTGGGGGACCTGAGGGGTTACCCTAGATACAAGGACAACAAAAAGAATCGTCAGCGGGCCCCACCCTTTCACCGTTGCAACCGGATCCGGCGCGGGCAAGATTAAGACGAAGCAGGGCAAGGGGATATGGGGGAAATGGGAAATGGAGACTGGACACTGGTGCCGGAAACGGGATTAAGGGGAAGAGCCAAGCGACATACCTTTGGGGCGAAGGCGCGACAACCTCTGGCATATAATAGTCGTCAAAGCCGCCAGGGACAAAGGTCGCACCCAGTTGTGAGGGAGGAGCCATGTCGTTTTTCTGGCCGTCTGTCGGGAAAAAAGGACGTAAGATGTCAGCAGAAGGGATGGGGAAAGGATGAATAATGAAGGGACCCTGGCTCTGGATTTCCCCGGGAGGGAGACGGGCGTGAGAGCTGACAGGCGCGGTCGCCGATGACGGTTGCAGAAGCGGCGGCGCGACCCCTCCTCTGAATCAAGCCAGCAGCGGGCGACGTGCTGATTTGGTTGCACGGGCGTGCGTTCTGGCTTGCTTTCCAGCTTGCTTGATTGATTGGCGGTGACGGTTCCAGCGAGAGGCTGCAGATTTAGTAGGTCCAAATAGGCGGGTTGTGGCCTAAAGCAACGGCTCAAAGCGTCGGACACCGAGTGAGACGCCTGGCAGAGGCGGCGCGGGAGCCCAACGACGAGGGGATCCAGAAGTAACAGTGCGGCGGGGGTAGAGCCCAATGCCGGGTCCTTCAGGGGCTGACGATTAAGCACAAGGATCCAGGTCCGGAGAGTGCCAAGCGCCAGGTTGCTGGGGGCGGGACGACGTCGTCGAGCTGGGGTGGAGAGAGGGGCCACTGCTGCTCGTGTCGTGAGAAGAATGTTGTAGGAAGCGGGACAACGAAAAGTCGAGCGGGAACGATGATCTAATAGCCTGGTATAATAAGAAGAACAGGCGATCGACTGCTTGGACGTGCCGTGCCGGGAGCCAGATGGCTGTGTCAGAACGGTAGCAATGCCGCCACCAGCCAGCATGTTAGGGTCTCGAGCTCCTACCTAGTCGGTTTGCCTGTGGGTGGCCGTTCTGGCGTTCAGACATTGTATCCTGACCCGCTGGCCAACATGGTCAAAATGGCGCTTCTGAGACCCAGGACGTGGCTTGGATTTCCGAATAACTAGGCAGGCTGTGCAGCCAGGGTGTCAGACATAAATAGCTACCCTGGGAGGTCGTGTTTGGCTTGCGTGTTCCCGAGGGGCTGGTCGTCGACCGATATTGCAAGTATCCGTCTGTACAAGGGGTGCAAAAGATGCTGTCGCAATTGTTCGGGATGAAGTCAAACCAAACTTGGTCTAAACAAAGGTCCTTTTTCCAAGCGGCTGGTTCCTTGCGCCTATTATCCGTGGTGTTGTCCAGGACTCAATGTCGAAGCCGTTTGGGTGTGAAAGAGGCCACCAATCAATCAATCAAGCAAGCAAGCAAGCATAGGCTAGTATTGGCGAATAGACAACCGCCTGTCAGCAACGAAGCCGCCCGCTTCTGCATATCAGCTCTCACAGAGGGGAACGGGACAGAGCATAACGGAGATGACGGGAGAACTAATAAGAGTTGCTTACATGAATTGCCGGCGGCGGCGGAGCCACCGGTAGCTGCCTTGCCGAGCTGCGCGTATTGCTGGTAGCTCGCCATCGCGGTGGCTAAAATGTAGGTTCGGCGGATGTCGAAGGGATAATAGAAACGAGTCGGTCACAGGCGGCGTCGGTAGGGGAGGGAGCCAAAGTCGAGATCAATGAGGCAGCTGAGGGCTGGGCCCCTTCGTTATGTATCTCGTTGGGCAGTCTGACTGGCCTCACAGGATGGGCTGGCCCGTAATCAGCTGTAAGGGAGCTGTTACACTAGAACAACCGCTAGACCCAGCCAGCGACTGGAACCCTGGAATGCGGCGGGGGTGACTCGCAAGCAAGAAGGTGCGCGATGGGCGTGGGGAAGTGCAGCGGTTGCTGGTGCGGGCTGCGACAGTGACAGCGACAGCGACAGCGACAGCGTCTGCACGGGAGTGGGTGGGCGCACAGGCAGGATTCGCACAGGGGGTTCGACCCCGTTCGATCAAGCCCGTGTCGTTTCAAACATAGGCAGTTCGTAAGTTGATCAAGGACCAGGAACAGATCGGCATGTATCCGGAACGAAATGGAGAGAAGAAAGAGAGAGAAAAAGAGGGGTTAGGTGGAAGAGGTTCTAAGGTAGATTGCAATGCTAGGTAAATTGGAGGTGTGAAATGTGAAAGAAGAAGCAAACGCCTGATTGTCAGGTCCTCGACGAGGGAGGTCTTTCACCAGCTGCGGGTTTGTTCAACGGCAGGTGTCGGCAACTCCCTTGTCTGGGACGAAGGCGGGGGCAAAGTCATGTATAATTTCTACCTAGAGGTAGGTACCTAAGTTCATAGGGTACCTAAGGTACCCTAAAAGGTTGAATTATAAAGCCAGAAAAGCGGTTATGGCGACGCTTACCTCTATTACGGATACTACCTCCCTGACTCCCGTGTAGCTAGTTCACCGACCTTTAGGCCTTAAAGACAATCACGAGCGACTTCTCTAAGGCATCATTAGGTGCCGACAGCACTCAGCTCCCACCTCCATCGTTCTAACTTCCATCTTTGCTCGGACTCGCAAACGAGCAGCGGAGGGAAGCCACAGAGGGATGCAGGGGTGGGGGATGCGAGGAAGATAGGGTGTAACTCCTGTACTTGGCCCAAACAGCGTCGTGATGAAGTCTTTACCTCTGCCCTTTCGACTCTCGTAAACAGATTCTTTCCCTCAAATCTCTTGATACTGAAGCTATCCATAGCTATCGAGTTTCAGGTAAGATGCCCATTGTATCCGCAATCAGCCTATGTAGGTACGGATACGATAGACACATGCTGCAAATTATTGCTCAATTTAGAGCTTTGTCATGACTGCATGTGTTAGCTTTGCAATCGCTCAGCCACACCTCCAACTGCTATTTTCAGCTACATCCTTGTTCATCTCAAACGTCCAAGCCCGCAGTTTGGAGACCACGATATTGTGGGCGAAATTGTGGCCGTTGATCTCAAACTCGAGCTTGAGAAGAACAAGATATCTATCTAATTATCTTGCGTCTAGCAAATGATCGGTTCACAATAGGACAAAGGGGTTTGTTGTGCTTGGGATGACCACCACGTGGAAAATGACCGCCTTGACCGACCACGAGGAAACATTGGCTCTTGTGGTCCTCGTCTTCCAGAAAAGGTCGTGACCATGTGGAACAATGTCTGTCCTTTTATCCCGCCGAAATGACAAGGCTGAAAACCACATCTTGGTGTATGCAACTCTGCCTAGGTAGGCTGACTTGAGCCCAAAGTTCCTTCGGCGCCGCACAAGGCTGACTGCCACTGCAGGCAGACGCCCGCCTCCTTGTCTGCCCAGCCGGGCTTACGCTCATCAGCGCCGAGAATTGCTCTCAGCCGCATGCTGTTTACCAAATATGTAGGTTTGATCATGGAACGTGATCACTGCGTCTACTTGCAGGAGAATCCATCTGAACATGTCCACTGGTCGAATCAGCTCCCGGCTGTACAACCACAACATGATGGGTTGTTCTTGTCCTCATGGCTTGATGGGACACCAAAGGGTGTGAATATGTGCAAGAGAGTCGCACAAGTCTCAGGGGACTTTCTCACCACCTACCTGCCCTGGTTATTTGCCATTTGGACACCTGAACCGTCCAGTATTCCATGGACCCGGATTCTCTTTTATCCGACACCTCCCCTGTGGCCCCAGCGACCCAGCGACCTCGCACTCTGGCAGGCATGTGCCGTGGCCTCGCGTCACTGATGCAGCCTGGTGAAGCTTGAACATTGTCATTCGTCAACACCAGCCAACATCGCCATCACCACGACAGCCTCACAAACCTCCCACCCAATATTACAGCGCAAACAACATTGACACGATCATATCCCCATCTGTAGAGCCTCATCCACCGCCGTCGCCCACAATGGCCGACCGCAACCTCGCCCAGATTCTCGCCAAGCTCAAGCACTCCCCCTCCATGAGCTACGCCGAGGCCAACGGCCTCCTCTCCAAAGCCAAGCTCGCCCTCCTCCAGCTCAACGCCCTCACGCCCTCGGCCTCCACTCCCGCGCCGCTCCTGCCCCTCGCCCGCGAGACCTACGAGCAGGGCGCCCTCTTCGCCATCCGCGCCCGCAACCCCGAAGCCTTCACCCGCTACGTCCAGCAGCTCCAGCCCTTCTACGAGTTGCCCGCCTCCGTCCTCGCGCCGAACCTACCCGAGCGGAACAAGGTCACCGGTCTGAGCTTGCTGCTGCTGCTGACGCAGGGCCGCTACGCCGAGTTCCACACCGAGTTGGAGAGCCTGGCGAACCGGGAGGGCGGCGGTGGTGATGTCGAGAGCGATCGCTACCTGGGTTATCCTATCCGGCTTGAGCGGTGGCTGATGGAGGGCTCCTACGACAGGGTGTGGAAGGCCATGAAGAGCAGCGAGGTGCCATGCGACGAGTACAGCGTCTTCTCAGAGGTAACCTCAGCCCCATGCCCAAAATCAAAGTCCGATGCTAACCCGAGCCAGATCCTCAAGAATCAGATCCGCTCCGAAATCGCCTCCAGCAGTGAGCGAGCATACCCCAGCCTCCCCATCAGCTCGACAAAGTCCCTCCTATTCCTCGACTCCGAGGGCGACGTCATCTCCTTCGCCCACCATCGTGGCTGGGTAGTCCGCGACGGTCAGATCTATTTCCCCGACGCTGCCGAGGGCGAGGACGGCGACCAGAACAAGGAGATGAGCCAAATGGTGATAGAGAACGCTCTGGGCTATGCCCGTGAGCTCGAGACGATTGTGTGAGGGAAGGGGTCTGCGCCGGGAGGCTTGATTATTGGAGGGGCGATATCAAGGCATCATAGACGCGGTAGAAAGGAGAAGAGAACTCTTGTACGACTATTCAACCTGATGGCCTCTATCTGTCTACTCGACGGAAAGCAAGAGACCACCGTCAAGCACATCAACTTCCAAAACGTGATTCTTCGATTTTGTGCGTCTCGCATGTAATCAGGCTAAGTTGCAACTATAAAGACATGACATGACTCCTAGCCATCTTTCTACCAACCTATCGTCCAAGTCCAGCCTTTTTAAAAGAAAACCGCAGACGTTCTCTCTGCTATTCGTCTGGCTCTTTTTGGTGCATCGTTGACTCGAAACTCCTTGTCCCAGCTATGCTTCCATCATTAAACCGTTCGACTGCCCACACAGCTTAAGCAAACAACTTCAAACCACTTCCATGCTTGCCAATCTCGCAGACCTCACACACCCGGCACACGGAGCCCTTGTACCTAGAGTGGTACTTGGAGCCGTCAAATGCACACTCCTCAAACGCGGTGCCGCTGTAGATGGGCGTGTGGCTGGCAGCGCACACATCAAACTCGGCGAACTGGTCGAACTCAATCTCCACGGCGTCGTGGGGGTTGCGCTCGCATTGCGCCTTGGTCCTCCTGGCCTGGATATCCTCAGTTAGTAACAAGTAGAAGCATTGGACCTTCAGTCAACTTACGTTTTCTACAATCTTGGTGGCACCGCCGTTGGCAATGATGCGGTTGGCAAAGCTCAAGGCAGAGTTGTAGTTCTTGTTGCGCATAGCCAGCTGCATAGCGCTGAGCAGGGCAAGCTGTCGGTGGGGTACCTCGATCTTGGGGATGGTGAAGTAAGCCGAGAGCTCAAGACTCCTCTGGAGCTTCTCAGGGTCCTTTGCCACGACGTCGGCGGAGCCTAGTCTTCTCCTTGAGAGCTCAATGTCCATGGCAACGGCGTACTCGCTCGCCGAGGTGATCAGCTTCTTGGCTTCAGCCACCTCCTCCTCACTTGTCACGGCGTTAAGAAGGATACAGTGGAGGATACCCTTGAAGATGTTGACACCATCCTCCAGCTTGTTGGCCTTCATGGTATCGAAACCTTTCTGCAGGTCATTGGAGGCCAGATGCTCCAGATCCCGAGGGATAATGGGCAGAACCTTCCTGGGGTCCGTCTCATCCAGAGTCCTACGGACATAGTTCACCAGAGGAGGTAGACCTTCAGAGGCGGGCAGGAAGCTCTTGGAGGCAGAATAGACCTCAAGGAATCGCGGCTTGAGAGGTGCAAAGTTGACCGCGCCCACCTGTCGGTTCAGGAGCTGCATCGCGGTCTCGAAAGAGCCGCCGGCAATATGGTCCACAGCCAGGGGCGAATTCCGCGCCCATAGCTCAGCCTCGCTGCTACCAGCACCACCAGCATCGGCGCTCTCAACGTTGACAAAGTCACTGTCAGCCTCGGGAACGTCATCGTCACCCATGTCCCAGCCAGCAGCATCCTCATCGTCATCATCGATCAGTGCGCCGGCGCGCCTGCCAATCAAGTCATCCTCCAGGGCATCCTCGAAGCCTCCGTTGGCAGCTGCGGGTTCATCCTCCAGCGACAGGCCCTCGACCTGGCCGAGCAGAGCCTTCTCGAAGAATGACTGCGAGGTGGCCTTGGTAGGCCAGTTGGTCTTGAAGGTCGGCACAACGGGCTTGGGGGTAGTCAAGGGGGCACCCAAGGTGGGCATGGTGAGGTCCTCCTCGGTCAGGCCAGTAGCCTCCAGGATGGACTGGCACTCTTCTTCGAGACCGTGAGACTTGGCAGTCATGTAGGCGAGGGGGTAAAGGTCAATTTCCTTGAACATCTGGATACGGTCCTCAACCTCTCCAAGATAGACAGCATTCTGAAATCGTGAGGTAAAGTCACCACGGTGCTCAGCAATCTTGGCCATTCGCGCAAGCTTGGAGTGGTCGCCGGTAGCGAGATACAGGAACGACAGCTTGTCGAACTGCTTCAGCTTCTGGTAGCACATCTCAACAACCTGGTGGTTACCGTGTGCCAAAGCCTCTGTGCTCAAGCGAGTCCAGAACTTGGGCTTGTCCAGCTCCTTGGCCATCTCCACGGCCACATCAAGGTTGCCGCACTCAATAGCAAGGTCAAATCGGGTAGTGGGGTCCTGAACGAACTGCAGAGCGATCTCGGGGTAACCCTTCTTCTGCAGGTAGGAGATGATCGACTGACCAACCAAGCTGGAATTTCGGATAATGTGCAGCATCTCCTCGTAGTTGCGCTTCACCAGGGCCAGCTTAAATCGGTACTCGGTAGGGTCAATCTGGAGGATGCGAGGCTTGGCAGCCCGGTCAAGGCAGTAGACGTTACGGCCCTTAACCTTGACAAGGTAGACGGTCTGGTCGAGGGTCCGGACAATGCCGTTGTCACCATTCAGAAGGGTGTACTTGACATGGTTCAGGGTCGAGTAGAGCAGAACGCCGGCGTCATCCCAGGTTGCGGACTTGATGCGGATGGTCTCATGAAGAGTGCTCACTTGTTCGAGCGTCTTGGTCACAATGGTGACGTTGTGCTTGCTGAGGAGTGCCGCGTAGAGGCCGTCGTTGGACCAGACAACATACTTGACGCCATTGACCGGGAGCTCGGCAGTGCTCTTCTTCTGCTGGATATCGTAGAGGTGAACAGCAGTCGGGGCGATGATCAAGAGGTTGCCGGTGCCTCCGAAGTAGATGTCGGTGGTACCAACCGGGGGTTTGAAGGATCGGGTCGTGTTGTTGGAGAGGTCCTTGATATCGATGGTCTGGCTAGCCGAGTTGAGGACGGCGAATCTGTTGCGGGCGACAAAGATGGCAGAGTTTCCGGCACCTCGCTTAGACTCGGAGGGTTCGATAGCGCCAGAGCCATCCTTGGGGAGGTTCACCAGCTCGTAGGAGCCTCCGTCAGCGGGAGAAGTAACCAGAATAGATCGCTCCGCAGGGTTGTACGAAAGGGTGCGCGGGGCAACCCAGGCACTACCGAGCTTCTTGAGCGACAGAAGTGTAGGGCTCTCAATGTTCTTCTGGAAATCGTAAGACTTGACATGCTTCTCCTTGGTGACGTAGAACAGGAGGTTCTGGTGCACAGCAGAAGCAGGGCGCTCGCGCTCAAGCTTGAACACCATGACGCCATTATCGTGGCCGGCAGCAAAGAGGTTGATCTCGGGGTGTGCAGCGATGACCCAGAAGCGATCATTCTCGCGCTTGAAGGACTGGACGGCGGTTCGCTTGTTGAGATCCCAAACGCGAATGGTCTTATCCTCGCCGGCGGAAAGAATCAGATCCTGGTGAGGATGGAAAAGACAGCCCGAAGCGTTCTGGAAGTGTCCTCGGCACGTATCAACCTCCCAGGCCTTGGTCTCGCTCATACGCCACAGCTTCACCAATCGGTCATCGCCAGCGCTGACGATGAGAGGCATCGTAGGGTGGAAGGCAACCCAGTTGACACCTCGGTCATGGCCCTCCAGGACGAACTTGACAACTGCATCGGTGTTGCCGAACATATCGGTCTGGTTCTGGTTGGCGCGCGCCATCTGGTCCTCGAAGGACATCGAGGTCGGGGCAGAATGTTTCTTTCGCAGGCCGGATATGTCCCAAACGCGGACGGACTGGTCGAGGGAGGCGGAGACAACAAGGTCCTCCTTCGGGTGAAACTGAGCACACATGGCATAGTGATTGTGACCGGTCATGGTGCAAACTGTGGACAGGTCAGCATTCTAGGCTGAAGGCAGGTCAGTCGCAAGAACATACTAAGTGATCGGTTCTGCCAGTTCCATATCCTAATGGTCTGGTCATCCGAGGCTGACAGAATCCAGGGTAGCTCATGATGGAAGAAGACAGTTCGGACATAGTCCAGATGGCCGTTGAGGGTGAAGAGGCAGCGCCTAGTCTGGTAAGACCAGACCTTGATCTTGTAATCGTCACCGCCCGAGACGAAGAGCGGCTGGGTCTTGTGAAAGTCGACACCACGGACAGGGCCATCGTGTTCTTCGAAACGATCAATCAACGTTCCCATTCGATAATCCCAGAGCTGGATGGTGGAGGAGTGTAGCGAAACGAGGATCCATGGTCTGATGGTAACATGTCAGCTTGGAGCTTGCGATGGGGTTGACGACGCGGCGAACTGACCTCTTGGGATGGAAAGCAATGCCCTTGGCTCTTGAGGACTTGGACTCAAACTGCACGGGAAACGTATTAGAGTCCTGTGACTGAATAGACTACAGCGACAGGTTCGGGAACCGCATACCTTGGTCAACATTCCCGGGGAGGACTGCATGTTGGCGGGGAGGTGAAGCCGCAGCTTCGAGCATTAAGGGGCGGAACAGTATAGGACCCGGGAATCGGTCGATGGGTGCTGCTGCTTGGTCGCTGGATCGCGAGATTCCGTACGAGCTGGCCAGCAGGGCGTTGGGGCGAGGAGGGGATATGGAGGAGGGAAAGAGGGAAAGGTCGTTGTCGATTAGCTGGCCGACGAGCACTCCTGGCTGAAGGCAATTGGCATCGTGTCCATCTAGAAATGTGGGCTAGCCACCTTGCCAGGGGCAGCACGAACTAGCCGCATTATCAATGTTCCGCCGGGCGCGGCAGGGGAGAAAATCGGGGACTGCCTCCCTGAATGCGGCTGTCAGGCGTTTCTGCCACGTCGAAGAAAGCTGACAGGACGCCGGTGGCGCTAAGCCTAGTTTAGGCAGCTCTCCTTGGTGACGCTGTTCTCAAGCCCATGGTTCCTAGCGTACTCGATGTTACCACGTCGTCGCTTTAATCTTCAGAGACGAGATATCGCAACGCGGCAATTGATAAGCTTGTCGCGTTGAGGGATATCCTAGAGGTGCGATACTATTGCTTTCAATTCGTGCCTATTTTGGTGAACTCGCCGTCTCTTTCTTAACCCGCCATTGATCTTTGACGAAGCTCCTGAGAGCTGTCCTTGGCCCCTCCATCACGACCTGAGCGTAGAGCGCACAGCTCCACGTAGCAGCCACGACAAGAAGACTGCATGCGTTTTTCGGGGTAGCTCGCCGTCATGTTGCGCTTTTCTCAATTGCCATGGGGCTTGGCTATGGCTCTCATGGCTGCTCTTCAGCCTGGGGCTGCCTCGCCATCTGTCAATGTTGGCATGAGCGCCGCGTTCCTGAGAGGACCGTACCTACTGGAGCTTCTGTGAGTGGCCCTTTTAATCCGTTCGCCTTTGGAATAAGTTACGATGCTAATTGTTGCCAGTGAGACAGCTGCGAGCGAGAATGCAACTTCATACTTCCCGTTGCTCGACACAATCTCCAGTGGCCGCTTTGCCTCAGCTAAGTCAGACGCCGAGCTCTACAACCAGTTCCTCGATCTTCTTCGCCAGGACGGCCATATTACGACTCCCGAAGCGCTGTCAACATTCAAACTTGCCCTCTCTCTTCGTTCTGCGGCCCCCCGAATCGAGGCGCATTACCAATACTACTCCACCGCTGTCGACTCTGCGAGCACGGAATCCGAGACCGACAAGTGCCAGGACTGGGTCCTTGTTGAGGGCAAGAAATACTGCACGCCGACTTTGGATGTAGTGGCCGACAGTGATTTGTCTTCGAAGTATGTTCTATTCCCGTGGAATTTTCCCATGGCGCATTCTAATATCGCAGACAACTCAACGTGTTACCCTTCGACCGAGTCTTGGGAATTGGCAAGGAGGCTATTCTGTATGCGGATCCTACATCGCCAACATTCGGTCCGTTTCATGAAGCTCTTTCAAAAGCAGCGAAACACGGTGACCTCTCATATCGACTACGATACCGTCGCAGCGGCAATGCCCCGGATGGCCCCTTGCCAGTCAGCGGTTATGGCGTCGAGCTAGCGTTGAAGAAAACCGACTACATTGTCATTGATGACCGTGAAGCAGGCCAAAGTTCTGAACAAAAACCAGTGGCCGCTGACGTGGTTCTTGATGAGGAGGAGGAGGTTGCCGACCTGAAGCCCCTTTCAACCTCTGAGCTAGCGTCCTTGGGCCTCAAGACAGCATCGTTTATCCTCAAGAGCGAAAACCCCTTTGAAGCCTTGGTCAAGTCCACCCAGGATTTTCCCAAGTTCTCAACCTCTATTGCCACCCACGAGATTTCCAAGGATTTCACCGAGGAGCAACAGAAGAACGTTGCTGCTGGTGTTCCGAGCGGCATCAATTTCCTCTGGATGAACGGCGTCCAGCTTATCGAGCGCCAGATTGATCCTTTCACGCTCGTTGAAATGATCCGGCGTGAACGCAAGCTGATTAATGGCGTCCGTGATCTTGGCTTCAATGGTCAGCAGGCGATTTCGTTGCTTGGGCACTCCAAGATTGCCAGTGCCAAAGGGGACGATGAACCCGCCCGATTTGACTGGACAGATCGGCCAGAGGGGGGCAAAGTGCTCATCTGGCTCAATGATCTCGAGAAGGATGCACGATATGCGAAATTCCCGAAGGAGCTGGCAGCGGTATGTTATATGATAATGATACTTCGCTGAGGAAGGTCGCTCATGATTTTTCAGTTGCTTCAGCGCACTTATCCCGGCCAGCTTCCCCAAGTGGCTCTCAACCTCTTCCACATCGTTGCACCCATCGACTTTACGGTTTCCGATGATGTGATGGCCTTTAGCCAGTTGCTGCAGTTCATGCAACGAGGAGTTACTCTGCGCTTTGGCGTAGCCCCTCTGACACCGACCCTGGCAGCTGCTAAACAAGCCAAGCTAGTCTATCATTTGATAGAGTCTTATGGCATTGATCCGCTCATTGCGTACCTAAAGGCATGCCAGGAGAGTTCAAAGGGTGCGCCAGATAATAAGGCCTTCTCCAGCGCGATTCAGAAGCGGGAGCTTCTTCCTGGAGCAGTAAAGATGACGTTCGCCGAGGTGCTTGAAGCCGAGGCCTATTCGCAAAAGGTTGAGTCAAGCAAGGCTTGGGCCAGCCGCCTAAACGCTGATACAGCTGTGCGTCCCATATTTGCAAATGGCTTTGCCATTCCACGCGAGAAGAATTGGGCGCAGGCTATGAGCTCACGATTGGTCGATGACCAACAGACCGTTCAAAAAGCCGTCTACTTTGGAGAAGTTGACGAAGAGACATGGCTTCCGGGGCTGTTTCTCCAAGATGCACTCGTCAAGAGAAACACATACATCTTCCCGGATGACAACAAGGCTCTCCGCGTGCTTGACATTAACAAGCTTTACACTGATCATGCCGACTTGTTTAACAAGGTAGCTGTTCTTGAGTCTTACTCAGAGTCAACAAAGGAGACCTGGGCTGTCCTGACTGTCATTGTGGACCTGAACACGGAGGATGGCCAGGACCTCTTGATCAATGCTCTTGAATTCAAGCGCAGTAACCCTGGAGTCCGTCTCGATCTGATCCACAATCCCACCTCTCCCACCGGCGCACACGTCGTGAATGGCGCATTCAAGACAAATGAGGCCAAACTTGCCGATATCGAGAGCAAGGACGAACTGAAGGCCATCCGTGAGGCGTCGTGGACTGGCGAAGACGACGGCTTCGGTAGCGCCTTGTCCGGTTTCCTCACGGCTTCCAAGATCGTGTCAGGGACAAAGGCACTCCTTCTTAATGGTCGAGTCATTGGCCCCCTGCCAGTCGACGTGTCGTTCAAGGCGGATGACTTGCAACTTCTCCTCGAGTTCGAGCAGCGCAACAGGATTCTGCCTGTTTATGCTGCGATTGAAGATCTGGGCTTCTCCGAAAAGCTCTCTGACCCTATCGCAGCCGCCAAGCTTACCTCGATTACTGCGCTCTCCACCATCTCTGATCTTCCGGAGGGCATATTTGAATCCGCTCCATCTGTTCGAACCAACCTCTACGCTACGTGGGAATCTACCCATACCGCCATCGAGGTCGGCAACCCTGAGACTGCCAGCATCCACATTGCTGGCCTCTTGAACCCTACTAGCGAGCAGGGCCAGAGATGGGCCCCGATCCTGAAGGTCTTGTCTGAGCTGGATGGCATATACCTGAAGCTCTTCATGAATCCGCGAGAGGTAACGGGAGAGCTTCCAATTAAGCGATTCTTCCGCTACGTCCTCGACTCTCAGCCCTCCTTCGATGAGTCCGGCCACGTCAAGGGACCCAAGGCCACGTTCAAGGGTCTACCTTCTGAGGCGCTGCTGACAGCAGGTATGGACGTCCCTCCGGCGTGGCTCGTGGCCTCCAAGTCCTCCGTTCAGGATCTCGACAACATCAAGCTCAGCTCCGTCAAGGCCGACGTCGATGCAACATATGAGCTGGAAAATATCCTGATTGAGGGCCACTCCAGGGATGGAAAGAGGGGCGCACCACGAGGCGCCCAGCTCGTCCTGGCCACGGAGAAGGATCCTCTAGTGACAGACACCATCGTGATGGCCAACCTTGGATACTTCCAGTTCAAGGCTAACCCTGGCTTCTACCACATCCAGCTCAAGGAAGGCCGCAGCACTGACATCTTCACCATCGAGAGTGTCGGCGCACAGGGCTACACCGCAGTCCCTGGAGATGAGGGAACTGATGTTGCGCTCATGGACTTTAAGGGGACGACCCTATACCCGCGGCTCGACCGAAAACCAGGCATGGAGGAAGTAGACGTGCTGGAATCCCCCGACGACGAAGACCAGGGCATCGTCGCCAAAGGCTTCAAGTTTGCCGAGGGCCTCCTTGGAGGCTCCAAGTCTCCCCGAGAAATATCGATCCAAGAGCATGCAGAGATCAACATCTTCAGTGTCGCCAGCGGGCACCTGTACGAGCGCATGCTCAACATCATGATGGTCTCTGTGATGCGCAACACCAAGCACACGGTCAAGTTCTGGTTCATCGAGCAGTTCCTCTCGCCCTCTTTCAAGGACTTCATCCCGCACATGGCCGCAGAGTACGGATTCAAGTACGAGATGGTCACGTACAAGTGGCCCCACTGGCTCCGACAGCAAAAGGAGAAGCAGCGCGAGATCTGGGGCTACAAGATCCTTTTCCTCGACGTGCTGTTCCCGCTATCGCTCGACAAGGTCATCTTTGTGGATGCGGACCAGATTGTGCGCACGGATATGATCGACCTGGTGAACCACGACCTCGAGGGGGCCCCATACGGCTTCACGCCCATGTGCGACTCCCGAACTGAGATGGAGGGCTTCCGCTTCTGGAAGCAGGGCTACTGGGCGAACTACCTTCGAGGTCTGCCATACCACATCTCGGCCCTCTATGTCGTCGACCTGCACCGCTTCCGCCAGCTCGCCGCGGGAGACCGTCTCCGCCAGCAGTATCACGCCTTGTCGGCCGACCCCAACAGCTTGTCCAACCTGGACCAGGACCTGCCCAACAACATGCAGTTCTCCATCTCGATCCACAGCCTCCCTCAGGAGTGGCTCTGGTGCGAGACCTGGTGCAGCGACGAGAGCCTCGCCAGTGCCCGCACCATCGACCTGTGCAACAACCCGCAGACCAAGGAGCCCAAGCTCGACAGGGCGAGGAGACAGGTCCCTGAGTGGACCGTTTATGATGACGAGATTGCGGCTCTGGATAGTCGACGAAGGGGCGTTGCTGGCCAGGCCAGGGAGGAGAATACAAAGAGCCGGACATTGGAGGACGGGGTACATACGAAGGATGAGCTGTAAGAGACGGATAGGGGTGTATAGTCAGTCAGATGTTGTTGCGCCATGAGTTCTCTAAAATGTCGTTCTTTGTCAGGTCGACTCGCCCCATGACAGGTCTGATAGCATCCTCCAAGGCCTAATTCGTTTCCAAGATTTTACAACCCCGTCTCTTGAATCGATCGCTAATCTCAATAATTCGGGGATGTTTTTTTTTGGCGTGGAGGGGTTGCCTCCTACGTCAGTTTGATCAGCTGGCTCAACGCTGTAATAGGGTCAAGAGATAAGGCATCACATGGTGCTTTATTATACTGTACATTATATAACTATACGCCCGTGAAATGCTTTAATTCTTGATTGCTTGATCATTTACCCGGGTAAAAATGAGCCAAGACGCCCTTCTAAACACTTGGGCTGGATCTACAGAGTAGTCTTCTAGGGTAACATCCTTGGCCACAGAAGGCTACCTACGACTATTAATAAATGAACGATTTCATCTACTAGACACATACGGGGCATCACTAACAATTGGGCGATGTTCCAGGATATTTGACCTCGCCGGCGCAAGGCTTCCTGGATGTATCGATGTCGTGAGGCTGCCGTGTAGCATGTTGATTGCGGGCTTGAAGTTTGGAACCTCTCGAACCAAGTCTGGATCACCAACCATACATAAAACAGTTGATACCTCGTTTAAGCCTATATCCTTGAGCACCAAAAAGCCTATAGAGCGCTCTTTAACGGTATTCTCGGTTGAATAAATAATGCCAGGAGCTACTATGAGAATAGAACATGCGACTAATCATTCCACAGATAGCCCTCGTGAATTTGCGGGATAAAGTTTAAAGACAACATAGAAAAGGTCAGAAGCCTTGCTCAGACAGTTGGGTCCTCTCGTTTACAAACACACTTGTTTAAGAATATATTAGAAGACGTCGCCGGGTTGCGTGATTCTCGAAGTCTCCCAAACTTTAAAGGGAGCTACCCGTTGTTGATCCCAGGATGTGGAACGCCAGGGGCTGATGACGTAGGGGG
>JABFEP010002159.1:0-10307 GCA_013618265.1 Fusarium albidum
CAGACGCAGACGCAGACGCAGCACATCCAACAGTCTGCCCTGTCCTGCCTGGGGCGCATGTGCCATCCACCACCATCCACCAACCACCAACACCCACCGCCTTGTCGTCTGACCTCTCTGACCTCTGGGAGCTCGAACCGCCTAGTGACCGCTGACGACCTTATTTGCGAATTGCCTCGCCCGTCTTCTTTTCCTTCCCCTCCCCTTCCCCTTCAATTATATTCTTCGCCTTTGGTTTCCTCGCCCTTTGCGGTCCCGCCTCACCCCGCGCCGCGCCTGGTTCGCATGCCTCATCTCTGCACAACGCTACGCTGTCACCACAGCCCGCTGTTACGGTCGCTGACGCCGTGTGAGCTGCTGTAGTGCGCGTTGTTGCTAGATTGGCCGGTGCTGGGTGCAGCCAACCCTCATGGCCCTCGGGTAGCTGCATCCTATTCCTCCTCCCCCCCTCCTCCCCTCCTCCGTCATCGTCTTCCTCGCCCTCTGTTCGCCCGTGTCGCCCTCGTCGCCGCCTCGTCGTGTCGCCTTGCGTCGCCCTGCGTCGCCCCCTAAAGTCCGTTTCCCTCTCTCCGCGAGTGTCCCGTGTCCGGCGATCATCGACCGTCCCCGTATCCGTCGAATCAGAGAGCCGCGCCACTTCCACCTCGGTCGTCCTCCTCGGTGACAACACCCGCAGCCTCACGACGCCTGCGACTTGCTATTGACTGCCTCTACGTCGCACGGGAGAATTACGGACTCCATTGGGTCTCATCCGACCACGCCCCGTCCAGAATACGAGCTCGACCGACCAGTTTCGGTCCTCTCCTGGCCAAGGGTTGCCCTCATACCCACGGCTGCGTACAGACCTCTCTGGCCTCGTTCGCGCCCAACACTATAGGTCAGCCGCAGCCGCCCGGGCTGGGCCGTTCCCCCAATCTTACATCGCGCACATCATAGGCGCCAGCGCCGGCACTGACGACGATCCAGGGGAAGTCCTGAGCGCATTCCCACGCCACCGTGGGGGGTTGTTGTCGTTGTGAACAGCGCACATCGCGACTCCAATTCGACGACGGTCCTGTCCCTGCTTGGCTGTGCCACGGAGGCTTGAGCAGGTGTGGTTCCGCAAAGGCATTTTGAAAGGGGGACAAGAGAGTGAGAGACAAAAAAAGGTTTCCAGGGATCTGGAGCTTGCAGTTCCTGGCCGCTTTTTTTGTGCAGCAGATCAACAGAATCCCAGGCTCGACTAGCTGAGAGGAGGAGATTCCAGCCGTCGCAGTACCTTGCGTCGGTGCCAGGCCTTGTATATAAAACCTAAGACACCATGCCGCACGAGATGGAGGAGAGCGGTGCTGAGGTCTCAGATGTCATGTCTGAGAACGAGGACGACACCGAGACTTTCCTTAAGGACGACGAGAAAATGACGGACCAGAGCACAACCGAGAGCACCACCGAGGTCAAGAAGAAGTACGACCCAAAGGACCCCCTGCGCCCCAGAAGGAAAAAGGCGCGGCGGGCGTGCTTTGCGTGTCAAAGGGCTCATCTGACTTGTGGTAAGTCCTCTTGCGCTGACCGTGTCCCTCCCTGCTTGGAGCCTTTCATGAGTCGGTATGCCATCATGCAGGCCCTCTCTTTTCTTCACTGTGAAGTTGTGGCCCTCGTCGCATTAGTCACCAGCGTTTCGGCTGGCCGGCTGGTTCTTCTGCTCGCCCTTCCCTCTTGTTCCCCCCTATTCTTGTTTGTGGGAGGAAGAGTTCACGTCCAACCTCTTTCGCCTTGCCCTGACAGCCAGGGAGAAGATTTCAAACTGACATCTTCTCTTAGGAGATGAGAGACCGTGCCAAAGGTGCATCAAGCGTGGCCTCGCCGATGCCTGCCAGGACGGAGTCCGCAAGAAGGCCAAGTATCTCCACGATGCCCCCCCTGAGGCACTTCGACCCGTCCTCGGTCCCAACTACAACCCCAATCCTACAACCTCGCGAACCAATGGCCATCGCCACAGCTCGAGCCAGTCGGACAACATGTCCACCACGGGCAGCAACTTCTTCTCTCAGGGAAGCACCGCATCCTTGCCAGTGTATTCGGCTGGCGCTCAGACTCCGGTGGGCATTGATGGCTTGCCCTTCAACCCTCAGGCATCTCCGACCTCGTTCCAAGGCCCCATCAACAACCCCCCGGCGCCGATGAACAACATCATGCCCACCGGGAACATGGACTTCAACGCCCTCTTTGACCCCAGCAACCCTGCTCTCTACAACTTTGATCTCGAAGGCCTCAACTTTGGCAGTCAATACGCCGGCTGGGAGTTTGGCATTCTCAACAAGATGGCCCTGGGCGCCGAGACGCCTCCCCGGGAAAACTCCATGTCACAGACTCCGACTACCGAGGCCAGCTACGCCGCCCTGTTTGGAAACGGAAACACGTCCGGCTATGATCATCCCATGCTGGGGGTCGACTTTTCGGGTATGGACCAGAACAACCAGTCTCTCTACGCCCAGGGCAACCTCCAGCACGGACTACCCCATGCTTATGCCATTGCAGCTGGGCCAACGAGCCTTGCCAGTCCCAGCACTGACACAACCGCGAGCCCGCATTCGGTTGCGGGCATGGACGGTTCGCCGAACCACAACTTTGCTGGTATTCCGGGGGTCTCGGCCTCTTCGCGGTCCAGGCAGAAGCAGACCAAGCCTGGTCCCAAATCCATCCTGGGCAAGAGGCAACGCGACTCGGCCGCCATCTACGAGAGCGTCAAGGAGCCGTATCCTTACACGACCGGGTTCCACAACATGGTGGCCGTCTTGCGAAACCGGCTGCCGGGCAACAAGCTGCTGAGGATCGCCAAAGCCCTCGGCGAGATCCGACCGTCGTTCATCTCGTGCACCAAGGACCTGACCCGGCAAGACCTGGTCTTTATGGAGAAGTGCTTTCAGCGGACGTTGGTAGAGTACGATGACTTTCTACAGCACTGCTGCGCGCCGACCATCGTGTGCCGACGGTCAGGCGAGGTTGCCGCCGTAAACAAGGAGTTCACGGCGCTCACCGGGTGGACCAAGGATGTACTGCTCGGCAAGGAGCCGAACCTCAACATCAACGTCTACAGCACCCGGTCGACCAACGGAACAAATACTCCAGATACCAACGCCCAGGGTGAGATGACTACCCCGCGACCGCAAAGAGCCATGCTAGACATGAGCAACGGCCGGCCGCAGCCCGTGTTCCTGGGCGAGCTGCTCGACGACGACAGCGTGGTGGAGTTCTACCAAGACTTCTCGCAGCTGGCGTTTGAGGACAGCAGAGGCAAGGTGCAGAGGAGCTGCCGGCTGAACAAGTACCGGCCGCCGCAGAACCTGGACATGAAACGAGACCCGGCAGCGCAGAAGGACACGCAGCCGGGCATTCTAAGCAGCCGAGTGACGCGGATCGACAGCGAGCATGGCATCTCGCGGATCGAGAAGGACGGCAAGGTCGAGTGCACCTACTGCTGGACCATCAAGCGGGACGTCTTTGACATTCCCATGATGATCATTATGAACGTGAGTGTTTGATCGCCAGATGGTCAATTGAAGATCGACTGACAATCCGACAGTTTCTGCCACGATATTTACCAGACCAAGGACCTCAGCAACTCGCAGTTTAGGTAATCAAGCTGCTGGAGGACCTTGTTGATACGTTCATTCTCCCTTTTACTTTGTTCTCGGGAGGTTCTTTTCTCTGCGAACAAGCAAGCTCTCTTGGGCCTTGTATGGGGCCCGACAGCAAGGCGACCAGAGCGAGCATATATGCCCCTAGATGGGGAGACTAGTCATGATGCAGTTTCATGTACATGGTTTTAATGCCGGTGTTTCTGGGCGGAGGAGGAGGGAAGGAGGGTTTCGCACGATACCCACGCAGTGACTAGGAAATGCTATGCGAAACGAGAAATCAAAAGTGGTGTTGAGACTTGAAGTTCTATCTTGTATTCCAAACTCGCCGTGACAGTCCTCTGTCTCTCACTCTTCCCGTACAAGCCACTGCGCATCCAGATTCCCGTCCACATGCTCCGCACCCCCGACCACGAGCCCCCTCGCCGGCGCCCACGCCTCCCGCGCGAGGCTCCCCCTCGCGACCTCGCAGTCAAAGTTGATGTCTTCGATGAGCGCGTCGAGGCTCTTGTAGTCCCTCTCCTCTCTGATGAAGCCCAGGATGAGGAGGCGCATGGGGGCGTCGTAAAAGTCGGCCGAGAAGCTGTGCAGGACGTGCACCTCTGCGCTGCGGACGGTGTTTTTGTAGAACGGGTTGTACCCGATGGACATTACCATGGGGAAGATGTGGAAGGTGTTAGACGACGAAGAAGAAGAGACGTCCGGGTGGGTCGGCGGCAGGGCGAGGGATGCGTAGCCAAAGTAGACGCCGGAGGGGATGGATGCTATCCAGGGAGTGACCGAGTCGTCCACGGGAAGGTTGGCGGTGGGGATGCCGAGCTGTAAAAGTCAGTGTGGGCTGGTCTCTTGACAGTCTTCTGGACGCACCTCCTTGGAGCCGCGGCCAAAGCCAGAGATGACCTTGCCCTCCATGTGATAGGGATAGGGGGGCTCGGGGCCGGACTCGGGGCCCACGATGGAAGGACGAGACGACGACATTGCTTTCTATGCTATAAATGTTCGTCTTAAATAAATGAGAATCAAAAGACTATGAAAATGTGTAAGCATGATATCCCACTCTACTCACATGACTACGAAAAGAACTCACTAAATATAGAGACACTGTTACAACAAGAAAGTGACCAACTTGGACTACGAGCGAGTGAGTCTCTTGGCTTGTCGTTATCGGAGGAGGGGCAGAGGGGGGGATGATGATGAGATGAGCTTGGCCTTGGGAATATTATGGTGGGGCAACGGCCGCGGGGCAGACGAAAAAAAAAAAGAAAAAAGTGAGAGAGAGAGAGAGCGGAGCGGAAGTGTCAGGAACGCCGACGTCCGAGGTTTGGGTTGCAGCGTGCTTACTTACCTTGACAGTGTACTTTGGACAGGGCAGGCATTTAAAGAACCGTGAGATAAGACTGGACTTTATACCCTTCCTTGGCTGTGGAGTTTTGATTTGCTTTGTAAGAAATACCCTCTTTGGCAGACAACGGCAAGTTTCCAGGACCCCTGGCCCCAACTACCGACATACAAGAGCCAATAATCAATCTCGTCGGCTGAGACATTGTTCACAACCCTCCAGAGACCAAGTAAAATCCTCGACGCTAACCGTTCATTTCCTCGACACTGGGAACCCAAACCAGACAGACTGGCAGATAACCCTGTCCTCGACATTCGCCCATCCGAGCATCCACCCGTCCCTCAATTGATGCGGTTAGGTTCCCGGCAACCTGGGGACACGATGCGGACAAGCGCAAAATAGAAGCGACACGTCCACGTAGACCGTCCCGTGTATGCCTATGTTGTGCACCATGTCAGTCGTGAACCTCACTAAGCTTCCGTCTTGTGGAATGAAGGTCGTGATCCCATGCGACGGCATTGGATCAGTAGAAAACAACCCTCGAGCATGACATCTGACCCGTATTCCAAGAGAGTGATATTGTCGTAGATCCCGCTCAACCAAGTCGTACCCGTGACGTATTACTGCGACTCTGCCTCTGTGGCATCCTTGGTGGCATCCTTTGCAGCGTCAGACCACTCTGTCCGACCCAGCCTGATGATCTCGGCCGCCTCAACGACCCAGTACTTGCTGGGAGCCTTGCCCTCGCCCGCCAGCTGCGCGGCCTTGACAGCCGCCCTCGCAATCACCTCGGCCTCCTGGCCCATAGCATCCTTGACTGCGCCGCTCAGCCGGCCAATACCACCCACGACGGTCTGGAAGAGGCCCTCGGCAAGACGGTCATTCTCTCTTGAGCCGATGATCAGGCCCGGTTTGAGAATCACGGCCTGCTCGAAGCCCTGCTCCTTGATGGCGTCCTCGACCCCGTTCTTCATCTTGCTGTACGGCGCCATGCTGGAAGGGAACCCGCGCGTCCCGGCGCTCGAGACAAAGACAAAGGTGGAGGCGCCGGCCGACTTGGCAGCCTTTGCCAGCTCGACGTTGAGGTCATGGTCGATCTTCCACTGGTTCGCGAGGCCGCCGGCGGCAGCGCGGGTCGTGCCGAGGGCAGAGAAGACGACGGACGGGGTGGGCGCGAGGCCCGACAGGACGCCTGCCCACTTGGCCGTGTCGGAATCGACGACGGCGTTGAGGCGCGGGGAGGTGGCCTTGGGAGCACGACGGGTGATGGTGTTGACGGGGTTGTAGGATTCGAGAGCGAGGAGAGTCGAGAGGATGTTGGAGCCGACGAGGCCGGTCGAGCCGATGACGGCAGCAGAGGGAGAAGTCATTGTGTGCGGTTTGCTCTCGATCAGGGGAGCTGTATTAAACAATCGGGTTGGGGTATCAATTAAAGAGGTTTGTTGCGATGGGAGGGGGTATCGACACGAAGGATGCAAGAAACAGGTTGAACAATGGTGCGTAACAAAATCGACTGGAAACCTTAAATAGTAAATGTAGCCGGAAAGAAGGTCCAAAATGGAGTCAGGTCGAGAGAGAATTGCGAGACCCCAGGCGGAGCGGACTTTCAGAGGAGGTGACGACATGGGGCAGGCTCGGCCGCTCGGGGTCCCCTGGCAGCCTCCCGTCCCCACCCCTGGGTAACTAATCCGCTTTGACCACTCTTTACTGTCGGCGATAAGTTATAACCAAGTGCTTGTCTAA
Source organism: Fusarium albidum (assembly GCA_013618265.1). Classification (NCBI taxonomy): domain Eukaryota; kingdom Fungi; phylum Ascomycota; class Sordariomycetes; order Hypocreales; family Nectriaceae; genus Fusarium; species Fusarium albidum. Next base: position 6,700 of record JABFEP010002159.1, read on the forward strand.
GTCCGCATGCGTTACACCTCTTGAACTGGCAATCATGATCTTCGAGACTGACCTTGCAGCTGCAGGGGCTACACACTGTCCGACTGCAGATGCGCACATGTGTCAGGATCTGGACTTCTCTAAACATTGAAGAAAATGATTGTTGGTAAAGCAGGGAAAGAAGGTGTGACAGCTTGTAACCTTTCCCTAGGCAGTTAGTTGGTACCGCTTATCGGAAGGAACTAGGATGAGGGTTGCTAGCGCGGGAGATGCCAGAAAGGTCGAGTCTATGTGCGCTCGCCGACATTCTTCTCGATACGCGGTGCGAATGTTTCCATTCTAAAGCAAAGAACCTAGGGATGAGGAACAACCTTGACCGTGCCGGATAAAGAAATCAAGGTTTCTTGCGAAGCACCTGAGTGAACTCGGTGGTGAGATCGACAAGGCAAGCATGGAGGCATCACGTGACTAGCCGTGTTGACTCGTCCAGTCACGGGTCCCGGTCCCCTGTGCCCCACCGGCCTGCCCACACGGAGCTCCACCCTTATTAGGTCATCAAGCAAAAAATTCCCACGATGTAGTGGATGCCAATTATTTCCTTCGAAATTATTGTTGAAATCAACTCTGGCACAAGAGCACAGCCAGCACATCATGGCATCTGAAAAGCCACCTGCAGCAAACATGCTTTGGGGCGGGCGCTTCACCGGTTGGTTCTCAATGGAATTAAAAAAAGTTCAAGTGCTGACCTCGGAATGACAGGCGGCCTTGATCCCCTCATGCATCAATACAATGCGAGCATTCAATACGACAAGCACCTGTACAAGGAAGACATCCTCGGCAGTATTGCGTTTGCACGCGCAAACGCAAAGTCCGGCATCATAACCAACGATGAGTTCACTGAGATCGAGAGAGGTCTCCGGGAGGTTCAGAAGGAGTGGGAGACAGATGCGTTCACCATCATGCCCAATGACGAAGACATTCATACCGCCAATGAGCGCCGGCTCAGTGAGATTATTGGCAAGGACATCGCTGGCAAACTGCATACGGGTCGCAGCCGCAATGAGCAGGTTGTCTGTGATATGCGCATGTGGCTTCATAACCAGATCAAGGAGATCGAGAGCCACCTGGTTGCCTTCATTCAGGTCATTGCCGCCCGCGCCGAGGCCGAGGTGTAAGTCTGATCACCCTCTCAATCTGGTAAACCTCCTGACCTTGATAGCGGAATTGTCATGCCTGGGTACACTCACCTCCAGCGTGCTATGCCGGTTTTGTGGTCGCAGCATCTGTTGTCGTACGGGTTTTCCTTTGCCAGTGATCTTGAGCGGCTGCGCGAGACTGCGAAGCGTGTGAACAGGAGCCCGCTTGGCTGTGGTGCTCTCGCTGGCAATGGCTTCAATATCGATCGCGACATGATGGCTGAGGAGCTAGGCTTTGAAGGCCTTCTCTGGAACTCGATGAATGCTGTTGGTGATCGAGATTTCGTCACTGAATTTCTGCAATGGGGGAGTATGTTGATGCAGCATATTTCTCGATGGGCCGAGGACCTTATTCTGTATTCCTCCTCGGAGTTCAGCTTCATCTCCATTGCTGATGCTTATTCCACTGGAAGTTCTTTGATGCCCCAGAAGAAGAACCCAGATGGCTTGGAATGCTTGCGAGGAAAGGCTGGCCGAACATTTGGCCACATGGCTGGCCTCATGATGACCCAGAAGGGCCTACCCAGCACGTATCAGAAGGACTTGCAGGAAAGCTGGGAGCCTATGCTGGATCATGTGAAGACTGTCTCTGACAGCCTTCAGATCGCAAACGGCATCCTCGTTACCCTCACTGTCAAGCCAGAGAAGATGAGGGCTGCCCTGGATCCATTCATGCTGGCCACCGATCTTGCCGATTATCTCGTGCGAAAGGGTGTCCCCTTTCGCGAGACGCACCACATCTCTGGGCGATGTGTCGCCAAGAGCGAGGAGCTGGGTATCCCGATGAACGAGCTCTCGCTGGAGCAACTGCAGGCTATTGACAGCCGGTTTGGGGAGGATGTTTCGCAGACGTTTGACTATGACAAGAGTGTCGAGATGCGATCAGCCAAGGGTGGTACCAGTCGGGCACGAGTCCTTGAGCAGGTCAAGGTTATCAAGGCTATGCTGGCTTAGAGACTCAAAAGGGCAACCTGCTTGGAGTTTGATGACTTGATTCGATATGTATTAATGAAGGGCTGGGAAATGACTAGACTAGATGAATGAATCGTCACTTTGCTAATAGGGCTTGGTTCTGTCATCGTCAGGACTAGATGTGAACATTTGTATCTGTGGCTGCCCATGATCGACTGGCTTAAAAACTGTCTGACCCGAGCAAAAGCAGCGCTGCTGACTAACTGGCCTGCGTCACCCTGGTCCCGTTTTTGGTTGCGACATCATCTCTGCCTGCTTCTCAACTGTCGACGACGATATCCTGTCGCCTACCCGCCCTCACCTCACTACATCCAAGCTCTTCCTCTCTCACAAACCGCCAAGCTAGATCCCCCCCAAAAAACTGAATATTTTCTCGGAGCCATCGTCCCCCCGCAATGGCCACTCAATACGAAGGTGGGAACCCCTCTGTCATGATGATACCTTCAGACCGCTAACGTCGCTCAAAACCAGTCGAGCACAATGTCAAGTTCGCCGAGCCCCGGCGCTCCGGCCGTCGCGTAGACATGGCATCTTTCTTCTCCCTCCTCAACCAGCTGTCCGAGCCGGCGGGCGACCAGACGCCGCAGCAGAACCCTCACGCGACGCCCACCCCCGTCGACACGGCGTCTCTGTTCCGCCTCCTCCAGGACCAGCTGCAGACGCTCTACACGACGTCCCCGACCGACGACAACCGCCACTTCCTCGAGTCCCTCATCGGCACCCTCGAGAACGACATCAACGACCCGCCCTCGCGGCTGCGCGGCGTGTCGCAGGAGTTTGTCGACTCGCTCGACCGCGTGGGACGCAAGACCCTCGCCGAGGACGACGACTGCGCCATCTGCAAGGTGCCCTACCTCGAGGACGAGTGGTGCCTCGTCGTCGAGCTGCCCTGCAAGGGCCGGCATCGTTACGACCTCGAGTGCGTCGGGCCGTGGCTGCGCAGCAAGGGCACGTGCCCCATGTGCCGCGAGGAGATGATCAAGAAGAAGAAGGACGTGCCCGTTGTGGAGGACAGCGAAGAGGAGGACGGCGATATGATGTACGCCTAAATCATGGGGGGCGGGCAGCAGAGGAGACACAGAAAAACATGCATGGTTCGGCGTCCAGGAGTTTTAGAGAGCCGTGGGTGAGGGTTTGGCATTTGCATCAAGAGACGAAGAGTATCAAGTCTAGTTTTCTAAGACTCATCTTTGGCATAATATGTGTTTTTGGAGGCTGTGAAATTGCCATGTCCCTTCCAACTTTTGCAGAACCGTACTGACGCTATCTTTCCACTTGGGATGGTACCTCGATGGGATCATGCTTCGATATCACGGCATTGAAAGGAATTCAGGCGTGTGATGGCTAAAGGGCGAGAAGCAAAAAATAATGCAAGGTCCTACTGGGATTCGAACCCAGGCTGGCGGAAGTCAAACTGATATAATCAGAATCCGCAGTCCTAACCAACTAGACCATAGAACC
>JABFEP010002161.1:0-12010 GCA_013618265.1 Fusarium albidum
GTTCAACTTGCCGACATCCTTGTATTGGATATTTCGACGCGGCTTGCGATCTAGCTTGGCTTGGTTATGTGACTCCTTTGCAAGGTGCTGGACAAACATTTCCTAACAAGAAAAAGTGTGTGTGTGAGATTTTTGGGTCAAGAGTTGGGGAGTGAGGAAGACGCACGGCGGCGAGTGTCATGACGAAGGCGGCATTGTTGGAACAGATGCCGATGTCGGGGTCCTGTGCGATGATCTTCTTCACTCTTGATACTGGAACCGTGTTAGAAGGGGGTTTTACATGCGTCGTGAGGATTGCTGGAAAGGGGAAACTTACGCGGGAGCTGGGTCTGGCCAGTCGGCTCCTTTCTGGGGGGGATGGCGGTGGTGTTGTAAGGCATGATGACAAATGAGAGTAGATGGAGAATTCGGGACTGGACAGATGAGTGAGCGATTGTGATTGTGCAGATTATGGAGTTGGGTAAAAGGTTATGGGACGAAGCGTCTGATATTGAGGGCCGGGGTGTGTGAGTGAGCTTACCTTGTATGCTGAATTGATGGAGCAGATTGCAGTCTTTTGGAGACGAGGGTAACTTGGATGAGTGCTAGTTCGACTGATTTAAAGATGTATGCGATCTGTACGAAAGAATAATATTATTCCTCCCACCCTGGAAGTCAAAGCTAACTTGGGTATTGAAGGCGAGTCGGCGGCAAGTGGACGCGATGGCACGCCTGCAACCACTAAACGCGGTCACTGATGGCCGGGCGTGGATGTGGCTGGAGATGGCTCCCAGCCACATGTCCTCAAGGTCAGCCTCTCCCGCCTGGCGCGGCGCATCGCGATCACTGAACTTACAACGTTACCTAGACTTGAATGATTCGAAACCAGATTTCCCGAGAGTACCCTCCGTAACCTCATCCAGTCCTGCTCCTATCTGCATTGCGCGCCCCCGGATCCAGCGGTTTCGCCCCTCCCCGCGACCATGGTCGCCCTGCTCGAGACATGAACGTTCGAACATCATCCTTCAGCCTGGCGCCCCGTGGGCCGGAGCGACGGCCCTCGGTGGCCTCTCGCCTGTCGTCGGCCTTTTCTAATGCGGAGACTGGCGACGTCAGGAGCACCGCGGCCACGGGTGCAGCCTTGATAGAGGAGGAAATTGCCGAGATAAAGAGATACGAAGTAAGCTGGCTCGCGTCATGACTTGAAGCCCAACCCCCCCGATTGACCCCGACGACGTAGGACTTTACGACGATAGGTATGCGGCGGGATCTACTTCTAATTCTTTCCTCGGGCGAAACCCCCCCGGCGCATCCGGATACTGACGCGGGAATGTGGTAGACTGGGTACAGGATGCGGCGCGAGAGCAGGCAAAGCGCAAAACCAGACGGAAACAGGCCGTCGGCCTGTACGACAAAGGCCAGCCCGGCTGGCGCTATCACTTGTGGAGGAGCTACGATGCGGCGCAGGCTTGGATCGTGGTGACCATCATCGGGGCAGCGATCGGCATGAATGCGGCGCTGCTGAATATCATCACCGAGTGGCTCTCCGACGTCAAGATGGGCTACTGCGAGACTGGCTTCTACCTGAACGAGAACTTTTGCTGCTGGGGAGAGGAGAACGGTAGGCTTGAGCGAGCTGCGCGACTTGCTGCTCGATGCTGACCGACCCTCAGGATGTCCGCAGTGGCACAGATGGACAGGGTTCGAGCCCATGAACTACTTCATTTACTTTGTCTTCGGGGTGAGTTGGAGTGTGCTGCCTTCTCGATCGATGCTGATCTGGTAGACATTCTTCGCCTTCGTCGCGGGCATTCTGGTCAAGTCATTTGCTCCATACGCAGCTGGCTCGGGCATCTCCGAGATAAAATGCATCATTGCCGGGTTCGTCATGAAGGGATTCCTTGGCTGGTGGACCCTGATCATCAAGTCCATCTGCCTGCCCCTGGCCATTGCTTCGGGCTTATCCATCGGCAAGGAGGGCCCCAGCGTGCACTACGCTGTCTGTACTGGAAACGTCATCTCGAGACTCTTCAACAAGTACAAGCGCAACGCGTCCAAGACGCGCGAGTTCCTGAGCGCCTCGGCCGCCGCCGGCGTCGCCGTCGCCTTTGGCAGCCCGATCGGAGGCGTGCTCTTCTCGCTCGAGGAGATGTCAAACTACTTTCCCCTCAAGACATTATGGCGCAGCTACTTCTGCGCCCTGGTTGCCACGGCGGTCCTCGCCGCCATGAACCCCTTCAGGACGGGGCAGCTCGTCATGTTCCAGGTCGAGTACAAGAACGACTGGCACTTCTTTGAGCTGCTGTTCTACGTCCTCATCGGCATCTTCGGCGGTCTCTACGGGGCCTTTGTCATCAAGTGGAATCTGAGGGTGCAGGCGTTTCGGAAGAAGTACCTGAAGGAGTATGCCATCCTCGAGGCCACGCTTCTGGCAGCCGGCACTGCCATCATCGCCTACCCGAATGCCTTCTTGAGGATCGACATGACGGAGAGCATGGAGATTCTATTCTCCGAGTGCAGCCATGGAGAGTCTTACCATGGGCTCTGCGAACCCGATCGACGGTACTGGAACATGGCATCCCTGATCCTGGCCACCGTTCTGCGAGTGTTCCTTGTTGTCCTGTCTTACGGATGCAAGGTTCCCGCCGGCATCTTTGTTCCCTCGATGGCGATCGGGGCGTCTTTCGGAAGGACTGTGGGCATCATCGTCCAGCTTCTGTACGAGGCCAACCCTTCCAGCGTCTTCTTCTCCGCATGCAAGCCTGATGAGCCCTGCATCACCCCTGGCACGTATGCTCTTCTAGGAGCCGCCGCCGCGCTCAGTGGCATCATGCACATCACCATCTCCGTCGTGGTCATCATGTTCGAGCTGACGGGTGCTCTGAACTACATCCTGCCGACCATGATCGTGGTCGGTGTCACCAAGGCCGTCAGCGAGCTGTTCGGCAAGGGAGGCATCGCTGATCGCATGATCTGGTTCAGCGGGTTTCCCTTCCTCGACACCAAGGAGGATCACAACTTTGGTGTCCCTGTTTCCCAGGTCATGAGGACCTCTGTCGTGTACATGCCGGTTCATGGCCTCACTCTGGGCGAAGTCGAGCGCCTGCTCGCCGACGACAGATACCAGGGGTTCCCCGTGGTTGAAGACAATCATTCCAAGATCCTCGTCGGCTACATTGGCCGGACCGAGCTGCGGTACGCGATTGACAAGTTCAGCCGGGGGTCGACACCCCCTGGGACGGTCAAGTGCGTGTTTGCGCCGCACGCCGCGAACCGCCCAGGTGCACCATCATCATCCATGGGGGCGGCGGCGAACAACAACGGCGATGCATCATCATCCGCCTCGGCGACCCTCGACTTTAGCCGATTTGTCGATGCGACACCCGTCACGGCCCATCCCCGGCTGCCGCTCGAGACAGTCATGGAGCTGTTCCAGAAGATTGGCCCCCGGGTGATCCTCATCGAGTACCACGGTCAGCTGACCGGCCTGGTCACCGTCAAGGACTGCCTGAGGTACCAGTTCAAGGTCGAGGCGGCCGAGAACCCCAAGGACGACCACCGCATCGTCGAGGGCCAGGAGCAGCTCTGGATCCTGCTCCGGCGCACCGGCAATTGGGTGTCGGGCAAGCTCTCCGCGTACTCTGGTGGGAGGATCCGCCTGAGCGGTTCGTTCGAGGACGAGCGTCCGCTGGGAAGAGGGGGCCAGATATTGGACGGGGACGAGGATGTCGGAGACGAGGGCGTTGAGCTGGAGAGCCGGCGATAGCTGTAATACCCTGTCGAACGAAGACGTTTTTGTTTAAGAGGTAGAGGGGGGTAGAGCGGTTAATGCACCGGCGTTGGAGGATGGATATAGATGTCTATTGCTTGCCAACTCTCGTCCATTATATCTGTGCAATCTAGGCCTATATAGTAGCTATATATTGCTGCTCTCTCCCGAGACAATGCACCTTGACCGTTCCGATTCTATCGTGACCTCTCATCAGACAGCCTTCCCAAGTCAATGATATCATCATGCTCCCCATCGCCCTCCTCCTCCTCCTCGGTTGGCACAGCCGCGTACCCCTCCTGGCCGACACCCGCATCCTTGCTCTCGTCGTTCCTCCCCACGATGATGTTGCCGACGACGAGCAGCGCGGCGCCGGCCCACCACAGAGGGGGCAAGGTCTCGGAGAAGATGACCAAGCCCAGGAGAGCCGTGACCATGAAGTTTGTTGAGGTGTTGAGGATGGAGACCTGCGTTGTGGAAGTGCCCCGGGCAAGAGCCTGAGTGAAGAGCGTCCACATCTGGAGTCGTTAGGGGTCTCTATTGACTCTGTGAAAGACAAAGGTTTGCTTACCACTCCGTTGAATGTGAGGTTGAGGATAAAAAAGAGCTTTTTCTAAATGTCAGCGGGTGAAGATGAGAGATGACATGAGTGTGCTCACAGCTCGGACAAGATAATCGACAATGTCCTCGACGGAAGAGAGACCGACCACGTTGGCAATCCACTTGGACAAGCTCGTGGTGAGCGTTGTAGTGGTCCTAATGCTCCTGGTTAGACGTGTACCGTTCATGAAGACAAAGACAGACACCTACAGCTTGGCAAAGACTCCGTTAAAGGCCGCGCAGGCGCCGCTCGCGACGGCAAGCAGGATCCACTGCGTGCGCAGGCTCGACGAGCTCAGCGACGGCATGTCGTCAGTTGTGGAAGAGGGCGGAGGGGAGGAGGTGGCGGTCTTGGGAGACGCAGGCTGGCGTTTGCGGAGCATTGCTGCGGTTGGGGGGCAGCCGGAGGTGTGGGAGGTTGGCTGTAATTATTTTTAAGAATGGACGGGACGACCCCTGACGATGATGGATCGACATGGCAGCTAGAGCGTGGCTTCAGTGGGGGATACTAAGAAATGCAAGGGTTACAGCGGGAGCGTCACTGAAGCGCCCCATAAAGTGCTCCCAGGGCAGTCTCATCATGACTCTCGTCAGAATCTGGGGAAGCCAACGGAATGTACAGACATCAGGTAAATCATCATGTCATTGAAAATCCCTCTGTAGGCAGTTTGAATCTGAATCCTGGTTCCCACTTGACGAACCGAAAGGCCACTGCCTCGGTCCGAAATCAATCAATCAGCTGGTTGCCCTGCTTCACCACCAAGTTCGTTATCCTGTATTTGAGTGTAAAATCATGAAAACCGGCCCAACGCCGCCCAATGCTAGTAGAACCCATGTCTTCCGGCTGCTTCAACAATCTATGGCCGGAATGTTTCCTGTCGTGGTTTTTGGAGGAAAATCGCATGCGCGCAGAGTGCCCCCGATCATGGACCCTCGCCGGGCTTCTTGGCGTTGCAGCTCACGATCTTGACCTTGTTGGCCGTGACGGACTGGCTCCCGCTGTCCATCTTGAAGGTCACGTTCTTGATCAAGAAGGTCCAGACCTCGTCGCAGAATCTATAGGTATCGAGGCTTCCCTGCAGATGGGGGTAAAGGAAAATCATTCATCAGCTGTCCCTGCATCACGGCGGATCGAATGCCACACCCACCTTGAATTGCAAGCGCGCCTTCACATTCTTCTGCAGCGCTTCCGTGATGGCCTGGTCAAAGTTGCCCAGGATCTTCATGGCCAGCTGCGGGTTGATGCGCTCATCACTAATGAGGTCGTCAAGCGTGTCCGTCAGGGCGAGGCCGATGCTGCAGGACAAAAGCGACGTTAGTCAAGTCTCCTGGGCTGTCGCACAGCAGCGCATAGCACCACGGCGGCAGTACCTGCTTCGACGGTACAGCTCATAAAATGACTGCGCGCCCGTAGCCATATTTGCGGGTTTCCTTTGCTGCGGAGACCGTTTCTCGTTGGACAAGTAAATCTGCTTGAAAGGTCAAGCAAGGGAGAGAGAGGGTTGTTTGTCAAGGGCAAGATTCATGAGGCCTGGTCAGCCTGGAGGGGGGTTGCGGCCGGTGGCGCAGGCTGGGGCATGACTAAGCGCTGCACCGTTCTCTGCAGCCTCGCATCATGTGACGTTTTGGTTGGTCCCGCTGCCTGCTGGGACACGCATCGCCATCCGTTGGATCTAGCTCCAAGGTACCTCAAGACAGGAGCAGCTCCCCCCGGAAAGCTCGAAAAGCCACCACCTTGGACCGAACCGCCTGCCATCGCCAAACGAATCCCCCAGGATCGTCGAAACAGCAGTTCAGGGCCGCCACGATGAGTTACTACAACTACTATGGACTGGGCGGCATTGGGTCGTTTCTGACCGTCGCCGGAGCGTGTACGCGCACCCTTCACCCTTGTTGCCGGCGGGTTCCTCAAGATTGATGCTGACGATGACGGCCTTCATCTAGACATGCTCTTCACCGGTAGCGGCGAGTCCTTCGATGTCGGCGCGTTTCTCGAGTCCGTTTCGCCCTATGCCTGGGCAAGTCTGGGTATCTGCCTGTGCATCGGCCTGTCCGTCGTCGGCGCGGCATGGTGCGTGTTGAAACCCTACCTACCTGCGATCCACAGAGCGAGCAGCAACTCTGACACGAAACACAGGGGCATCTTCATTACCGGCTCATCGATCCTCGGCGCGGGCGTCAAGGCCCCTCGTATCCGTACCAAGAACCTGATCTCCATCATCTTCTGCGAGGTGGTGGCCATCTACGGCGTCATCATGGCTATCGTCTTCTCCGCCAAGGTTGAGAACGTCGAGGGCGCCGAGCTCTACTCGGCCAACTCGTACTACACCGGATACGCCCTGTTCTGGTCTGGCCTGACCGTCGGCATGTGCAACCTTGTCTGTGGTGTCGCCGTCGGCATCAACGGCAGCGGTGCTGCCCTGGCTGATGCTGCCGATCCCTCACTGTATGTCCCATCTTTCCGCCGCGCGCCCGTCGCTAACAGCGCTCTTTTAGCTTCGTCAAGATTCTGGTCATCGAGATCTTCAGCTCGGTACTCGGCCTGTTTGGTCTCATCATCGGTCTCCTGGTCTCTGGAAAGGCTTACCCGTTCGGCAAGACGAACTAAACCGCCCGCCCCCCTTCGTTACCTAGACATCAACCAAAGTCCGGCAGCCTCGCAGCCGGCACCTCAACTTTTGCGTTCCAACAGCGAATGGAACGTGTGTCATGCATTGCGCCAATAATATTTGGTCAGGCGTTTGGAAGATGGGCTCTCGGGTGGGATGTGTTTTGGCTGTACCAGTATCCCTTGGAGGCAGATGTGTACATCACGAGGTGGGATTTAACAAATGTTATACAAAATTAGGGTCTTTTTTGAGGCAGTCATGCCTTGGATGCTTGAATCAATTATCACAAATTCTCACGACATGGCAGCCATCTTTGTTGGCTCAGCACCCGTAAAGCGGTCGCATTCTTTCTACCTAGGATGCGCATGTGCTCTAAGCCCCGTGAATGGAACTCATCAGCAACACGTCAACCTTGGAGCCCTTTTCCAGCTTGCCCTTTCCTGCAGGTAGACAGACCAGAGCGTTGGCCGATCTCAAGCTGCCTACCATGGAGCTGCGCTGGCCGCCAGTGCTGGTGGCCGAGAGGATACCATAATTGCCTGCCGTGACGACCGCCCGGTGATACTCAGGGCGAGGATCAAGCGCGAAGTCGTGAGAGACGACAGCGGGGACCCGAGGGAGGCCAGCGGGCGAGACGCCCGAGAGCTTGTGGAGAGAGGGCAGGACGAAGAGGTGGAAGGTGACGAGAGCCGAGGCCGGGTTCCCGGGGAGGGAGAAGATGACCTTTGAGACGCGCTCCCCGGCGTTGTCCTTGACGGGGACGGTGGCAAAGGTGGTGGGCTTGCCGGGCTTCATGGCGACGCGGCCAAAGTGGATGGTGCCGCCGAGGGCGCGCTCGATGGTCGGTTTGAGGAGGTCCAGCTCGCCCATGGAGACTCCGCCCGTGGTGATGAGCATGTCCGCGCGGCGGAGGCCGTCCCGGAGAGTCTCCTCCAGGGACCCCGTCCTGTCGCCCGAGATGCCGAGGTCCACGACGTCGAAGCCCCATTCCCTGGCGGCCGACATGAGCGTGATGCGGTTGGTGTCGCGGACCTGGCCCAGCCTCAGGGGCCCGGGGCGGTCGTGCTCGACGATCTCGTCGCCCGTGGACAGGACGCCCACGACGGGTCGGCGGTAGACGTCCGCCTCGGAGACGCCGACGGCAGCGAGGAGGCCGATCTCGCCTCCGACGCCGCTGATCTGCTCGCCCCTCTTCAGTATGACGGTGCCCTCCTTGACGTCGCTGCCGACCTCGCGGATGTTCTCCCCCTCCCTGATGCCCTCGACCTGGATCTCAACTTCCTTCTCCTCCTTCCCGTCTTCCGACATTGTCCTGAGGACCGTGTCCTCCACCATGACGACTGTGGTTGCCCCGGGGGGCAGGGGCGCGCCGGTGGTGATCCTGGCGAGCTCTCCCTCCTTCAGGGTGGCCCCGATCTCTCCCGGTGCGGCGTGGGATACGCCCGTGACGGGGAATACGCCCTTCAGCTGGCCGTCCTTGGGGGCCACGACGGCGTACCCGTCCACAATGCTGGCCCGGAAAGCCGGCACGTTCTCTCGTGCTGGCACATCTTGAGCTAGGACCGAGTTGATTATGGATTGGTCAACTTTGGCCGTGATGACATGGGGACTGGGGGTGTGCTCAGCAATAAGGGCAAGGGCTTCATCCACGGGAAGCATGGGGTAGGGAGATTCTCGATATCGACGCGAGGGGCCGAGGGTAGGATCATTGGACAGGGAAGAGCCTGGAGCCGTGTGTCTGACCAGGTTGCCGTGCCCGTGTCCGTGTCCATGGCCGTGATGGTGGCACCCATGTCCTTGGCTGGCAGGCTGAGACTCGCTTGTGCCCACGAGGCCTGCCTCGGACTCTAGCTTCTTGACCCCGCCGGAGTGAAGCGCTCTCGAGTTGGCCCCCGACGCCTGGAGACAGGCATGGGGGAGGGTCTTGATGATGGCCTGGAGATTCTCCTTGGCGCCCTTTGGTGAGCCGGGCAGGGTGATGATGAGGGACTGGTTGCGGACTCCAGCAACTGGCCGTGACATGATGGCGACTGGGGTTATTAGTCGGTTAGGTTACTTGTAACAGCACATATCTGGTGGGTAAAAAAACTCACATGGGGTGACGGCGAGGGAAGCTGCAAGCATTCCGTGCACGAGGCCAGAAGCTTGCTTGTGCAGCAGAGGTGTGACTGCCTGGGGAAGCATCAGTAATTAACTAGCACATAGCAATTTCAAGAGCATGTGTTTTCCGGAACTCACCTCTGGCGTCCCATCACCAGTTGCAAAACCAGTCCCGCCAGTGGTGACGATCAGGTTGACACCATCCGGGCCATCAGTCCAGGCCATTATCTGACGCTGGATGGCCGACAAATCGTCTGAAACGATCTTGATGTCGGAAACATCCCATCTTGCATCGCCCTCGTCTTTGAGAACCTGGGTGAGGATTGGGCCAGAGGCATCTGCCGATGGATCTTGGGCGGCTGTCGTCGAGACGATGAGAAGGGCGGCCGTCAAGGGACCGGAAGACATTGTGAGGGACTGGATTTACGACACAAGTATGGTTAACTGTATGTGAGCCAATGAATGGACATGTCCAAGCTGTAGCTCTCGAGCTCCCATGACATGAACTTCAGATGGCTCTCACCTATGCCCCGCGGCCCCACTGGGCCGGAATAAGTGGGTCCATCACCCGAAGCCAGTTCAGCCAGCAGCTCTTGCTTCTTTCCTCATCAGCCTCTCCACGATTCGACGCCTCGCAGTCATTATTCTTCACCTTCACGCTGCATTCTCTGACCACCCCCCGACGCCGCCATGGTGCGAATCAAAGAGAGATATCTCCTCGTCAACATTGTGTATCCTCCAGATCCCGCAAAGGCACCCACGGCCGATCTGCCGGATTTCATGGTCCTTCACCAGCCGACTGTTGAGAATCTCACCCCCCAGCTGTTGCTCAGGGGCATCCGAACCGAGATCTCGTCTCTGTTTGGCGACTATGGATCTGGAGCGCTGGGAGGGAGCCTCTCGGGTGAGAATCTCAATCTCAATGCACTAAAAACTCTGCCAGCTCACTCACTCACACCTTGTTTCAGTCAAATACCTGTCTCTGGCCACTTCAACATTCATCCTCAAATGCTCAAGGGCCCACTACCAGATGCTCTGGTCGGCCTTAACCTTCATGGACCGCGTCCCTGTCAAGGACGGCCGGCCGTGCATCTTTCGCGTCGTGCGCGTCAGCGGAACCATCCGCAAGGCCGAGGAGGAGGCCATTCGCCAGGCCAAAAGGATCGTCCTCGCGGCCAAGGACAACGCCAACAACGACACGACCAAGTCGTCGCTTACGAGTGTGCTGCAGAGACAGGACGAGATGGTGCTCGACATCACGGATGCATCAAGCGACGAGGGCATGGACGACACGGATGGCTAGTTGGGTATCATCATTTCTTCCGGACTACCTTGATCCCACTATCCGCTGGCACCGACATGTCCCCAAAGTCCGGGTCCATGTCGCCCGCTGGGGCTGGGGCTGTGGCTGGGACAAAGGGCTGTGATTGCTCCATCTCCATTGCTCGTTCCTGCTGGATGCGGGCCTGCTCCTCCTCGGTCTCGAGCTCCATCTGATCATATTCCGCCTTCTGATCAATCCAGCGCTCTTGGATATCCTGCACGTCCAGCATGGACGACTCGTTCCTCATCGCGACAGCCCAGACCGTGTCATTGGCTCCTTCGGCACCGCCAAAGACGTATCCACCAGCACGATCGATGACTCTGAGGATGTGCATCATGCTCTTCTTGTTCTCGACAGCTAACACTTCGTACCGCACGAGGCCATAGCTCTCGATCAAGTTGGCGATGGCCTCGTTGAGCCTGGCAAACTTTTCACTTCGCAACGCAGGAGACTCGTCCTCCAGGTGAGGTGTTAGGTATGTCAGGTCGTCGACTTCGGTGTAGTAATCGAGGTTGAAGGGCAGCTCGTCGTAATCCGAGACCTTGTCTATCTTGGACAGGATGTTGACATGCGGCATGTCCATCTGGATCATGGCGCGGAGGGAGAGGAGGACATTGGAGACGTAGAGGGAGGGCTGGGTCAAGCAGAAGGAATCCGAGAGGTGGACGCACACAAACTACGAGGGGTCAGCCTTGGGGGTGGAAAGAAAGTCGGCACTTGCTGGGAGAACCAACCCTAAAGCCCATCTTCTGAAGCTTGTAGAAGATATTCCGTAGTGAGTTGTGGTGCGTGTATAGCTCAACCTGTCCTGGGCAGTCAAAGAGAATGTAGTCCTCTCCAAACTCCTTCAGTCCCTGTTCTAGCCAATCGAAGTTGTGCTCCAGCTCCTCCAAAGCATACAAGATGCCGCCGTTGGGCCCTAGTTTATCATCTTGCATGATCTCTTCAAGCTTGACTAGGCTACGGATATCGAGGGCCGCCGGATAATTCGTATGGTCGTTGGCTGGATCGAGGTTCACGACGGAGCACGCACGCCCGATGGCGCCCAGGAACTGGTGCACTGGTGACACAAGTTAGCGGTATGCGCCTGGCGTGGAGAGCCGGCCTTGTGGTTTGGGAAACTCACTGCCATCGCAGTATGTACTCTTCCCAGAGCCGGGGCTGCCGAGGACGAGTTGCGCAAAGGGCATCGCTGGGACGTGGTCGCCGAGTGTTGATCAAGGGCACATGGTCGAGCAAGCTGCGGACAGGGGGGCTGGCGCGGGCGAAACACCCTTTCACCTTCGTTTCCAGCACCGAGTCCTTAATCTAAAGCTTGGCTTGCGCTAAGGTGTTTGTCTTGAGGGAAAGATCTTGTTCAGGTTCCGAGCGCAACGCAACTAAAAGAAGAAGCCAATGCAGGGCATCAAGAAAAGTGACGGCAGCGGCGGAAATGCCCCTCCTGCCCTCCAAAAGCATGGGTAGAGTCGGTGGCTGCGGAGGCTGGCCAGGCAAACCTCGGCAGTCGAGCGCCCCCTGGAGCTACGCATTCACAAGCTAAAAAAGCTGGACTTGCGAGACAAGCCACTCGCTTTTTCTCCCTTGCCCATAATAAAACCTCTTCGCCTCCAAATCTCCCCTCCCTTCCCT
>JABFEP010002162.1:0-27082 GCA_013618265.1 Fusarium albidum
TCCTCCTCCTCCTCCTCCAATGCCCTCATGTCCCAGCGGCTCCTGACGCTCCTTTGTTTTCGATCTAGCCGACAACGCGGCCTTGTTTTGGAATACTGCAGACCACCCTCCCATCGCAATCTCCATGTCGACGAGACTCGTTTCGCCCCCCGACCGAGCTGCCGGGCATTCACCCAGGCCGATCGAGACAACGCAAATCGACGGTGCCAATCACCATCCGGCGACGTCCTTCTCTCTCTTCTCGCCACCTTCGAACCCCCATCCGCAAATACAACACCGGGCGCTATCTCCGCCCACAACGACGCAACAACATCTTCCCTCACCGACGAGAGCCGATCTGGCAAACGCATCGCATTTTACTTCGCCTCCTACGCGTGGCCTCGCTGAGTTTTCGTCAACGCCCCTGGACTTTTGGCCGAGCGGGCGCCTCGAAGTCTGGTCAAACGAAAACCACCTGCTTCATCTCGACGACCACTTCTCCCCCTCGCATGTCGAAGTCGAGGATCCGTTCCTCGCTGCTCTCGTCAACGGTGAACTTCCATCCCCTTCGACCTATCCGCCATTCACAGACCTGCATTCACGACAGACCCGGGGCCAGGGCGTGAGCCAACCTTCCGTGCCGCAGGCTTCCACAACGTCGCCTCCGCGCCTGAATAGCACTGCTACGGCCCCACGCAACCCCTCTGCCAACTGTCTATCAAATCTCTCAGGCCTTGAGCGTTCCACGACTCAACTCTCTTCTTCAACAAACGCTGCCGGCGAGTCGCAGTCGACTTTGCGCACCCTTGATTCCTTTGACGAACACGATCTATTTGAGAGTCCGGCCAGCTCCTTCTCCGACACTATGCCCCCCCGTCTCCGAAGATCATCAGGCGCCACCGGCCTTCGCCCTGGTTCGGGGCACACGAGTAAACGCCGACGAACCTCTACGAATGCGGTGCCCGCGACCCTCAACAGATCATCGTCGAAGCGGAAGCAGTCTCCCATATTGAAAGATTTCGATGACGACGTGTTTGGGCCAAGCCCTCCGCGCTCATCTGTCGGCTTCGAGCCTAGATCCGATCTCACCACCATTGATCTGACTGAGACAAATGAAGTGCCCGAGGAGCCCAAGAAGCCGGACAAGGACAACCGTACCAAGCTTGCTGCCTTCCAATGCGTTATCTGCATGGATGATGCTACCAACTTGACAGTAACCCACTGTGGTATGTGAATCCGAATCCCCCATCGTCTTTGCTTGGCAACTCGCCATACACTAACGCACCTTGTTAGGCCATCTTTACTGCGCTTCGTGCCTACACCAGTCTCTTCACGTTGAGGCTACAAAGGGGAAATGCCCCATGTGTCGTCAGAAGCTCGATATGAAGGCTCGTGATACGTATAACAGCAAGACGAAGGGCTTCTGGCCTCTCGAGCTAAAGCTCATGACCGCTACACGCAAAGGCAAACGCAAGGCTAGCACTCTTTCTTGATGCATTCTGCCGCATTAAACGACTATTCACCGTGCCTCAACACCTCGTCGCCACCGAATTCGGCCCACCGAGACTGCGGCCTGATCCCATGATCGCATCGAGCTGACTTGCTTACATCCCGGCTCACCATCTCACTGGCGCTTTCACGCCCATCTTAGGCACCGAGGTGCCTTTTACTACCACACCCCCCAAGGCTGAGCTGCCGGATTCTTACTGATGAGGGTGGATTGTTTTGTTTTGGGCCGTCATTGTAAGATACCCGGCATTCCCATGGATAGGAGAACAGAGGACTACTTGATTTATCAGCCTCGACTGGAACTACCGTGCCGTCCTGGAATTGGCGCACGGAGTTCCCGGGAGACGTCATGAGTAGGGAGACTTGTCCCGTTTCCCCCTGGATTAGGGGAAGCCATCATAAATCGCGAAACCATGTTACCTAGGTGATGGCTTTTTTGGCAAATAGACTTAGATTATGGGTATGGTCCACCGGAGCCCTTCATGACGTGATTTGAGCCTTCCCACTTTCTGCCCGTGCTTTTTCGGACTGTGAGTATGTCTCCCCTTCGACTGGCCGCCCATTGAAGATGTGAATCCGCTTTTGTGTTCTCTCTATCGTTGTTTACCTGTCTTAGGTACGTCGTGAACATACCCCATACTAACTAAACCACATGCAAACAACACAAGTTTCGTCCTTCCCAATCAACGCCGCTTCAAGTCTGCAAGTTGGTATCCTAACTTGAGTATACGCATTCCTCCTCATACAAGAGTACGCCAAAGATGGGCGATTCATCCCTCCGACAACCAGCCTAGTGGAAGGGCGCGTGGCTCTGCTGCCTAGGCTCCGGCATCATCTCGTTCTCGAACTGCAAGGTTTGGGTCAGCGATCTATCTGTGTGATCTTCTTGCTATTTTGAAGGGGACGGGTTGCTTTTACCTCAAGGAACTGGGTCGCCGCAATGATAACCATCAGCCCCTCTGCCAGCTCCTCGATCTTCTGGTCCAGCCCTTCATCCGCGTTGCCGCTCCCGATACCGGCGCTGCGCTTGAGGGTGTGCGTCACCAGCATGCGGTGTTCAGCAAGGAACTTGCGACCCTGGACAACATTGTGGCTACCACGGCAGACAAGTGCAGCGCCGATGATGCGGACAACCTGGGCCAGAAGGTCGTAATGCTGCTCAAGGGCGCGGGGGTTGGTGCTGTTAATCTGCAGTTCTGGGTCTGCGGCGAAGAGCCCCGAGATCTCGAGGGCGCGGAAGAGGTTGGAGTGCAGTATGTACTTGGCGCCGGAGCGGGTCTGCGAAAGCTCTAGAAGGAGAGCCAGACGGGCGTGTTGGTAGTTTTGCTGCTCCAAGTTGCCTAGATGCTTGCGTTAACGATTACTGGCGAGAGTTGTTGATTTTGGGTGAGCCTGAATACGTACCCGAGGCGAATACCTCATGCCACTGTTGCATGATATCCCGTAGAGAGTCGACCATGATGCCGATGAAATTCAGCCGGTTCAGAGTCTCCACCACATGATCTTCGTCCTCCTGTCGACCCATGCTAACCAAGGCGTTGAGAAGGATCAGCGCCGCGGTCTGGCACTGCGCTTCACCACCATAGGCGTCGTCGCAAATGACGTTGATCAACCGCTCGCCATGCACTTGAATTGTCTTCATTGTCTTGGGGCGGTTGGATGCAAGCGGTCCTTGGTCAGACATGCCCGTCAGATATCGGTAGCAGATGCCATAATACACTGATCTCAGCTCAGGTGTGCCAGCCCACTTGCCGATGGCCTGGAGACAAATCTGGAAAAGCTGATACAGCTTGTCGCTGACCAGGTTGCCAATCGCCGAGCCTTGTTTGTCCTCTGCAGTGGCTGAAAGGTCAAGCTTGAAGAGGAGAATCTTGGCGAGCCGCGCAAGTTCCGTGGCCTCATCTGGGCGGTCGAAAGCAAAGGCTTCTAGGCTGGGCAGGACTGACTGGAGTGCCTGCAGTAAGAACGACGTCTGTGCCGACCCCTTGAAGTCATTCGATTCGATCATAACCAAGAGGAGTTTAGTCCACGTCCTCAGAACCTTCAGGCTCTGGGTCGTAAGCTGTTTCTGCCGGTTGGAAGAGATGAGATACTCGAGGATCATGGCCTCCTCCCGTTCGACGATAGCAAGGTCTTGGGCTGCGACTAGAGCTCTAGATCCATGGGCTTCGCCACGTTTCAGAAGCAAAATCTCTTTGACTCTTTCAAGATTGTAAATCGAGTTCGAGTCGGCATCCTTCTCCAGGCTTGCGGATAGATCAAGGTCCTTGTAGAATTGGAGTGGAGGCAGGGGAATATCCCAGACGCCTTCTGGGAGGAGAAAATCGTAGAGATCGAAGACTGTGGGTATTTGGATGGGGGTGTTGCCCTCCCCGACGATCTGGCCGTTTAAGGCCTCGAAGATGCGTCGCTTGACGCTGGGCATTCGGTTTTGAGAGATGCTGCAGAGCTCCATGGCAATGTACTCCAGGCCCATGCTTCGTAGAGATAAGAAATCGATCAGGGCTACCGCACCCTCTGTCATCGGGAAGTGGATCACAGATACGTTCTCTCCCTCCCAGGGCAGGTCTGGGTTGATGACAACCTCTCGAAGCAGAAGATGAAAGAGGATCTCGTTCTCGCGCAATTCGTCAACTACGAGAGAGGCAGACAAGGGAGAGCTCCAGAGAATGTGGAGGATACGCATCACTCGAGACTTGATGGCGATGAGCCACTGTCTCATCCCCTGGACGTCGGTAGAGGGAGCTTCCAGGAGCAGCCTGAGTAGAGTATGGAACAAGGAAGTTCTTGAGGCGAAAGCACCTTTGGCGTCGATCGAGAGAGAGTCGATGCTGCACTTGAACCCGAGCAACAGATGGGCGATTGTTGGCTTCCTGGGAGTCTCTTGCAGACATTGATACACGAAGTCGAGTATGTAGATTTTGGTGATGTACGCCGGGGACTCCGCTTCTCTTCCGGCTTCAAGGGGGGTAATCAGTTCGGAGACGAACGAACGAGATATTGCCTCGTGCTCGCCGTTTGCCTCGAGTGCAACAATCGCCTTGTTGCGATGCGCTTGCCGAGTAGAACCTGACCATATCGCGGTGATCTTGGACGAAGACGACATCTTTTCTAAGAGTTTCAAACAAGCCAGCGTGAGCTCAGGGTGCCCGATGCCGCAGTAGTTTCCCAGGTCCACCACGAGATTCAGCCTCGTCACCAGTCCGTCCTCAAACGAAGCAAACGCAGCGTTGGCCACAGGCGGGCGGCGTTGGTTGGGCTGGAGCTTGATGATGGGTCGGACAAGCTCGAGGTACGTAGCCTGGAGATCAAGGACCTTGGTGATAACCTCGACGGCACGCAAAATTCCCAGGATGAGAGGTGAATCGGGAGCGGCATTTCCGACGTCAACAGGCTCTTGGTGGATGGTGTTGAAGAGAGCGGTCATGACTTTGTCGTTGAACATCCATTCCATCACCCTCGCGAACGGATGCATTCGCACGTATGTTGCCAGATCTGTAGTCGAGATGACGCCGTCAACGTTGATATTTGTCTCATTCGCCATCACAATCAGATCCTCGTTGAAGGTGGTCAGGCAGACCAGGATAAACTCGAGACAGCTCAGACGGAGGACCCGAGTTTGTTGCGCATCCTGGAGGTCGTTGGCTTTGGAAGCAAATACAAGACCCATCACGAAATCCACATAAACCTCGATGCCAGGCATGCGGAATGCGGAACCAAGGTTCTCTGGGAAAGGTAACCCGTCGTTGAGTGGACTGCTGTCTGTGGCGGGACAGACGAGGGAGAGGAGCAGCTGAATAAAGGACTCTGGGTCTTCGAATCCATTGCTAATCTCATCGAAGATGCGATCCATGGATACAGTCGGCGACTGCTGAGCTTGGCGGGGAGGCCCCGTAGTGTGAGAGGCATAGCCTCCCGCGATCCAGGTATCGAGGCAACTCCACATTACCTGGCCTTCCTGAAGAGATTTGCGCGCCATCAAAGCTCGGAGGGCCATGAAAGTACAACCACGCAATCGGGGAGGGATAGGGCTGCTTGCGAGCTCATAAAGTGTCTCCACGAGGTTGTAGTTGGGACTGTGAAGTAGGAACTGTCGCGTCGTCTCGCTCTCGCTCGCCAGCTTGGACATGAGGCGAAGATAGCACTCCAACATCATCGCTGATTCAGGTTCCGTCTCCACTTGGTCGCTGCTCAGCTTATCGTTCCGATATCTAATCGTCTGAGTTGGTGTTGGCTTTTGTCTGATCTTGCCGGAGAAGAAGTCCAGCTCTCTGAAGATTTGTGCCCACGTAAGAGACTGTGACCTCCTCATTTTGCCAGAGGAATGATGTCCCTCATCTACTAGGAACTCATGCGCAGCAGAAGCACATTCCTCATTTTCCGAGATGGCTTGTAGCATTTCGCAAAACGCGGTCACCAGGGGCGTGGATGCTCTGCGGGAGGCCCAGTGCATGAATCCGGCAAGATTGCTGTCAGGATCGGACCAGAAATTCATGGCGGCATCTGGCCGGCCCTCGTACGCATAGGCGATGACCAATAAGAATCGTTCTAAATCCAGGTCTTGCTCGTGTGTCTGGCTCGACTGGCGCTGCTCGTCCTCCTCCACCCGGAGCTTCCGGAGTACATCGGGGAGGTTGGAGATGAAAGCATCGACAAACACTTCGAGCTGAAGCATCAGAGCCACCTGGAAGAACTCGGAGAAGGGAATCGCGTCCGGGGCCAAGGCAGGGGACTTTCTTTGCAGCCACTTGCGCATGCCTGCTCTCACGGGGTCATGCCAGTCAGGAGACTTGACGTCGGCGGCGATGGAGAGCAGAAAATCGAAGGCGCCATCTTTCAGGGATTCCAGGAAAATTTTTGACCTTTGGCGGTCCTCTGTTGAAATGTTAGCCGTGTACAGAAAGGTTCCGGGGACGCTTACCCTCGTCTAAGTCAGTACTAGGGGGGATTGCGGCTTCTGGTGGGTCGTCCACATAGAATCCGCTGTACTCCGAGAGCCACCAAGCGCGAAACGCTGCATGTAGCTGCGACAGTGGCCATGGCTCTTCCTGCGAGGGGAACAGCACGCCGTGTAGCTCACGAGCTTTGATCAGGTCGTATCCTCCCTCGGCCGACCCGAAAACCGAGATATAGCTACCAATCGTGGGGATCAGATGAACGAGCAAAGCATCATACTTGTCTAGTTTCTTTAGGGTAGAAACGAAGTCGAGGAAGTCTGCCGTTGATCCCTGCCTCATCTCAACACTGCGACAGAGAATGACACCAAGGAGCTCGTGCTGCTGGATTAGGCTGACTCTGGAGAACTCGATCGTTTCCATTTGTTCAGACATGGGGCCAGATGTTGTTTGGCCGAGTGTCTGAGCAGCTGCGATCTTATCCCCTATCCTCTGAAGCCATGCCTTGATCTCCTTCATAGAAGTCATGCACCTGGGCACGATCCGCTTGGCAGCATCGGCACCCATGCTAGGCTGGAGTAATCGCTGAGCGACATACAGCTTGACACTCTCGAAGGCTTCCGAGTCGGCCAGATCTTCATCAAGTCCGTCCAGTTCGAGAAGAAGTCGCACAACATCCAGGACATATTTGCGTTGTTGGTGAAATCGGATGATGGCACATTCGAGCAGAGGTCGGCCGAGTGTAGAGGGGTCTTCTTGTGACTCGAGGAGGCATCGGGTGGCTTCGAGCTCGTCGAGCTCGACTTCGTCGGAGAGTGTGAGCACATCTTGCTGGAAATTTTCGTTTATTGAGTACTCGTCGCCGTCGATGACAATTTTGCCTAGGGACAATTAGATCCAGGCGTTTCCTGCGCCGACAGGGCTCCTTACCCGACTTGACCGCGTTGCGGTTCTTTTCATTCCTCCTAGGCTTGTCCCAGAGCTTGCCTAGTTCTGCCTCGAACACCTGGACTAGGAATTCGTTGCTGAGAGCCTCTGCGCCTTCGACGCGACCTTGGCGTAATGATAGAAGCCCTTGGTGGAAAGCTTGGAGGGCATCCAGAGCGGTGATCTCGGCCATGTTGGTGGTTTGGGGCTATCGCATGTTGGTGCAGAATCCAACAGCGAGCGGTCGATGCAAGCTGGGCAGATTTGCACCGTGGTACCGTACGTACGTTCGCGGGTATGGATCTTTTTGTCGATGATTCTTAGCGGTCGCGGTTTTACCTTGATGCAATGCAGCCTTGTTGCCTACCCCAGTGAGTTGAAAGCTACCCGAGCTTTTGATTGGTCAGTCTTGCGGAAATGTGCGGCCCGATAAACAACCAAGCTTGGGCGTAGGGCGGTGAGATGGATTCTGCCCCCTAGCTTATAGATCAATTGGTTAGCTGCTTGAGGTGACAAGAGAGCTTTATTAGGAGTTTGTGAAGACGCCTTTGCTAGGCAACAAGCAACATATATTTGAACAAGGAAATCCATTCTCCGGAAGAATGTCATCGACCAAGAGCGATTTGAAATTTTGTTTCTCTCAGTAATTCAGCCGTATGCTTCGGGTTTTTTTTTGTTATTCGCTGCTTCTCAACATCCATCCAACTCGAACTAAAACCAGCTCTCTACTTAACAACAGCGTCCCTGCGAGCTTCAGCCATGCGCTTTGTGTGATCGTCTATCACAACACCTCGATGATAAGACGATTGAACTTCTGGAGACAAAGAGTCTGGACGTTCTACGAGTGCTGCCCCCCCCCCTCGTAGTCAACATGGCGACCTTCCAAAAGTCCAATGTCATGAACCTGGCGCGTCCGTGACTTTCGCCCAAACCCCTGGAGTCACCCCAATGCTAACGTGTTGTAGGGGATGTGAAGTCAGGCTCACTCAAAGAGCGAGAGAAAGCCGTGGATGGTATGGGTCTTTCTCGTTAATTAGCACAGGCCTCTGTTTACTCACAATTACACCAGAGCTCGCGCACCTCCTCAACCCTCGGAATCGATCTGCGAATCTGTGACCTTCAAGAGCCCCAGACCTCATGCTGCCCTTGCTAATACCCAAGCAGATCCGACCTTGGTGATAGGAGCTATCACGAAATCTTTGAGGCAATTTTTAGTTTTGTTCTGCGGGAGAAGCCAAACTTCTACGACAAGAAGAAATCCCAGGCCACGACCAATGCTTCTGGGACGCGTCTGTCGAAATGTGCCGTGGCTGTTCGAATGGCGGCTTCACGCGGCGTCTCAAAACTTGGACGAAAGACATTGCTCGCAATCGTGGACCATGTCACTCAGGTTCTTCCCGGGCACAACGACGACTTTGTGCCTCCGTTACTCCAGGACTACATCAAGGCATTGACCGAGGTGCTCTCACGGCCAGCCCACGTGGAAATGCTTGCTAGAAAAGGCGGCCAAACTTGGGAGCACTGTGTTGACTTCCTTCTGGATGTTGCCCTTTTCATGCTCCCAGATGAGGGAGATACTACCACTCTGATGTTGGCTCGGGCATCCCCAGCTCCGGGTTCGAGCCATGGACGCTCGACTGGCCGATCGACTCCATCAACTCAGAGCCAGAGGAGAGCCGCTCCTGGAGAGGGTGGCCCGTTGAAAGACGTCTTGGAAGGATTATACCACCTGGTGACCGGCGGCAACGCGCCATTGCTGCGACGATACAAGGACATCACGCAAGTGGTGTTCAGAGTCTTGAGCTTGAAACAACTGAGCCTCGGCTCCTTGCAGACTTTGGCATTCGCCATCATCAACGCGCTGTTCTCGTCAACTCAAGCCGATGACCTTGAACATGCTGGCTCAATGGTATCAAGCCTCTTGCCCTTGATGAGCTTCTGGTGGCGATCCGACAAGGTCTCTCAAGACGAAGTGATCCGGGCGTTGAGGATTGAGATCTCCAGGAGCATATTTCTAACGCATCTCCACATCGAAAACCTGGCTATCAACTCCAACGATGAAAGCATTCGCCGAAATCTCGAAGAATTGGTCGAGAATCTCTGGACTGAATATTCCAAACGAGGCGAAGCCTTCCGCTTGCAACTCGGCGACATCACCTTCTCATCGTCCTCTCTTTCGACCTACAGCCTACAATTGGATCTCTTTGGCCTCCGTCCGCATAATGTGTACGGCGAAGGACATTGGGCCGTTGTGCAAAACTTGGCGTTTCTCGAACGCATCATGGTTATCTCCCGCGACAGGAGCCAAGAAGCCGTATCAGATCACCTTGAACAGCCACGGAAGAGGCGCCGTATCCGTCAAGACATGAGCCGCATCAGACTGAAACTGAAGGCCGTAGAAGTAGTAGTTCGGCGAACAGCTTTGCAACTTGTGCCATTCCTTCTCGCCGGTAACTCATTTTCACATGAGGAGCTTCTCGACTTACTGCCGGACTTGGTGATCCTGGCAAGTGACAAGAACCCTGTTACGGCATCATGGGCCCTCGTTGCTTCAGCAAGGTCAGCTTTCTTGTTGGTGTGTGAAACTGAACGGGCCAGTAGCTCACTTTTCTTAGCTGCATCTCATACTCCGAAAACTGCCATGATCAAACAGATAGCTGGAGACAGCTATGGCACTTGGCTACGAGATCCATCAGCCTACCTGGGACAAGTCGAGCAGCTTGCGTCCTTTTGCACACGATCCTGGAGGCAGACGTCCTGCCGTATCATACAATCTCTGAAGATATCAATGGCATTGTCACGACTGCCGACGTTAGCGGCCCCAGTTTGTTGTGCGACGCTGCCATCAGCTTGATGTTCCACGTCCTACATCTCCGGAATGCCAGGATTCCAAGTGCAAGCCAAAGTACTTGCCATCACATTATTAGATGGATATTTCTTCGATGGAACCCAAGTGAGTCTCCCCACTCGTTGTGATTTTGTTGTTCTAACATCTCGGCAGGCGAATCAACATACGCCTCCTATAATTCTCTACATGTTCAGCCCAGCGAGCTCGTGGATCTCCTCCGGGCCTGCTGTGGCATCTCGGAGCTGAACTTGGGATCCCAAACAGCTGCATCCGGGGGCGCGCTGAGTGAAACGTGGAAATCTCTTGGTGAGATAGATCCGTTCAGCCGGTATATCCTTCTTCTCAAAGATGAAGGAACAAGACCACGCAGGGTTGGACGTTGCAACTTCTTGCAAACTACGAATCCTCCACCGATTGCAGACACCAACACAAGCTACGCGTCCAAGAAACTGATACTCGAACTTTTCCATCCCAAGCTAGGGGACCTGACCGAGCTTTGTGCGTCATGGAGCAAGAAGATGAGCGAAGGTGGTATACAGATCTCTTTTGATCGCTTCCAGAGCCTACTATCAGCTTGCTTGATTGGGGCTTTGCTACTTCCGCAGATTGGTGACCTTAAATCGACCCAGTCCTCTTCCGTGGAGCCTACTCTCATGGAAATAGTCGAGAAAGGGTTGGATGCGGCGTTGACCTCTGTCGAGCCCTCCGCATTTGTTGACTCTGTCTTGCGGGCGGTGCGCCCCGTGATGCCCGACCTCACTACCGCGAGCCTGAACCAGGCCCAGGCAAACAGCATCGGCGTCTTGCGCGTGCTGGCAAAAGTCTGGACGGTGGTTGAAGATCGAAATGGCCCGGCCAATTCCGGAGACAACGTTGATTTGATGGATATCGATGAAGACTTCAATTCACAAAACAGCAGGGCAAGCTCTATTCTATCACCAGCGGCGGTTCCCAGGTTCAATATTCAGATACGAATGGACGCCCAGGCCTTTTACACGGAGACCAAAGCTCGTCTTCGGCTCCTGTCCATCATCAACGAGGACATTGGCCAGATCGGACTTGTTCCTGATGCATTCGTGGAATACCTAATAAACTTGACCGACGACGAGCTCTTGATGTGTCAGAACTTGCTGATTGGGATTTTCAGCTCTGACCTGATCGTCACCCCGGACAACGCTTCAAGAATAATCGAGAGACTGGGAGAATATGTCGGCCAGGCGGACTACCAGTATGCAGAGGTTGCCTTGACCACCTGTATTGGGGTGATCGAAGGCCTCCATACTGTTTGGATGAACGACAAGCAGCACCTCTCTGAAATAGTTGGCGATCTCTACTATCACTTTGTCAAGATCTGCCTCACTTCGAATATTTTCTCGGCGAGAGCTCAGATGGCAATGGTGAACCTATTCTTCACTCTCCTGCAAGCCAACCCGGACTATGGCAGAGACCAGGATCTCGATTCTTCCCGTACCTGCCTTCTCTACATGCTCAAGAATGGACCGATGACTGTCAAATATGCAATCTCCAAGAAGATCGCCGGTATTTTCGACCTGTTCATCCTGAAGCTGCACGACGAGATCTTCGTGGATGTGTTGGACAGTCTGCCAACCGACCCCTCGGACACTACCGGCATAGCCTTTCGGCTGTTGGTCTTGTCGAACCTCGCATGTCGATGGTCAACTCTGCTTCGAAGATGTACCTACCACATATTTGAGACCCCGGGGAAGATACCCAAGTCTACAGAATACGCAACTCGATGCCTTACGAACGTGTCCCAGACACTGCAGCTAGAATCACCAAAGGTCTTGTTTCGCCTGTTCTCCAGGCAGCTGCTGTATACATGGCTAGAGTGCGACCCAATCGAGGACATCCCGTTCTCAATCTTCGGATTCGCCACCCTGGGCGATCTCCTGATTTCTGCGCAGGCGGAAGCCATTGGCCTGACAGTCATGCGCGGGCAGGATGATGCGTCCGCTGAGGTTTCTCGTCTACTGGGTTGCCCGGAGAGCGACCTCGTGCGTGAGAACTTCACAACAGCTGTCGCGTACAGCATGATATTTGGCGACTCCAATGGTGGTGAGGACAAAGAGAGAGGCGAATCGCATGTCAAGAAATTGCTTGGCCGGAAGGCTTACGTGGAAGCGGTTTATATCAATTTTGTCGACATCGCTGCTCTCTTCTTCGACCTCATTGACCAGGAAAACTCCCTTGAAAAGGTCTTTGCGCGGTTCAAGCTTGACTATGCGGCAGATATCATGGGTATCATCAGAGCAATTGCCTATTCTCCTGCCGAGTTGCCGGCCAACCAGCAGCCAATGTTCAAGGCAAAGTATCTCATCAACGAACTCCACAGGCTCTGCCAGAACACAGAGTTCCAGTTTCATGAGCTATGGACGCCCCCAGTGGTTGTTTCGATTGCCCGCAAGCTCCTCAACACAGTGCACCCGGCATTGGGGCCTCTTCACGCCTGCTCTGTTCTTCGAAAAGTGAGGGTTCTCATCGCTCTCGCCGGTCCAGTTTCTCTGGAGTCCTATCCTTTGGAGATGCTACTTGATGCTACCCGAAAGTTCATCGTGGATTCGGAATGCGCAGACGATGCTCTGGGAATCAGTCAGTATCTCCTAGCAGAAGGCTCAAAGCATCTAAGCAACACGCCGTCGTTTCTCGCTGGCTATGCCCTGTCTACCCTGGCCTCCCTCCGCGTCTTTTTGGAGTCGAGTCAGTCCAGTACAACGCAAGAAAGCCAGTTCAAAGCCACCATGAGCAAAGCCGAGAAGTTTCATGGCTGGTTCAGCAAGTACTTGGAGGAATACGACTCCCCCATGTTCAAAAATCTGGAGCAACGCAGAGCGTTCAAGTCAATCACACAATCTGCCGCTCATATCCGATCGTCGGGCAATGCTGAGCGCGGCACTGCGGAGAGTAAGCTGCTGCTTGACATCTTGGATGACGGCGGATCAGAGCACCAGCTGCTCAACGATTCCTCCCGCCAGCTTGCGCTTGGCCTACTCTGTGGCGACTTCAGCATCCCGGCCTCGAGCAGGGACGATATTATCGAATCTGACCAGGACGCACTGAAGCACGCCACAGCTGTCTGGAAGAGCTGCGACACGCAGAATCTGAGCGATGAGTACCTTGCCTGGGCGGGACGAGTGATCGGCCGGTCATTCTCTGCGTCTGGCGAGATTCCTGCCGACATCCTGCGCGAGTCTTACCTTGCTCGCTACCAGAGGATAGCCCCGGGGTCTAACGGCTCGGAGATGGGCATTCTCTATCTTCTCCAGGGTCTCACGTCCAACCCGGACTCTGTGACGGCAGGCCTAGCCGAGGCTGCTCTGAGAACGACCGTTTCCGAGGCGTCTTTGCAAGAAGATGAGCCGCTCGTCGTAGCTTGTCAGCGGAGCCTTTCAGAGTCTCTTCTACTTACCTCCCAATGGGGCGCGTATAGATCGCCGCCTTCTGATAGAGGAACTGGACCCCCCCCCTCTTCTATGAATGAGAAAGCTGCGTGGTCTGAGGACATCTCTTCAAAAAATTGGCTGCCAAATCTGAGCGCCCACCTCGCCGAGTCTGTACCAGACTCGATTATCCTCTCAGTCCTGTCCCCTATCCTCGCCAAGGTTGAGCGCTTTGCTGAGAGCGCATTTCCCTTTGTGGTTCACCTTGTTCTCTACTTTCAGATGAACAACCAGCAAACTCTCAAACGGCAGCTCTCAGCGTCAATGAAAGACTGGCTTCAATGCACAGCGCCAGCGGCGAAGGATAATCTGAAGCTGCTGCTGAACACGCTCCTCTATCTCAGGACTCAACAATACCCGAAGGAAACGTCGATAGCAGACCGATCACATTGGGTAGACGTCGACTATGCGTTGGCGTCTGCATCAGCGTCACGATGCGGAATGCACAAGACAGCCTTGCTCTTTGCGGAACTCGTCTCGTCCGAGACCTCACGGACGTCCCGGCGGTCATCAGCGGTGAAGCAGACTGACATGAGTGAAACCCTGCTGACAATTTTCGAGAACATTGACGATCCCGATGCTTACTACGGATTGCCGGAGGAGGCCAGCCTTTCAAAGGTGCTCGCTCGCGTAGAATACGAAAACGATGGGCCGAGAAGCCTTGCATTTCGGGGTGCACAATACGACAGCAATATCCGACTCGGGAATCCCCTTGCTCAATCCGATGGGCAAGCTCTGGTCAAGGCGTTGAGCACGCTTGGCTTATCCGGCCTCTCCAACTCTCTGCTTCAGACACAGGAGGCCTTGGAATCTTCCCCAGCCTCTCTCGAGAGCACTTTCAGTACTGCTAGGAGGCTGGAAATTTGGAACCTCCCAGCCCCCACCAGTGATCATCAAGCGGTTACTGTTTACAAGGCCTACCAAAGCATCCATCAAGCGACAGACATTGCGGTCGTCCGAACGGCTGTTCATGATGGCTTCACACGTACGATGAGCGGCTTGACCACACACGGTCTTAACGCAACAAACCTGAGGAAACGGCTCGGAGCACTGGCTTCTCTGACAGAACTTGATGATGTTCTCGGTGTCACTGACTCTTCAGAAATGGATAGCATCCTGGATAGATTCAGGAGCCGGGGCGAATGGATGAGGAGCGGGCTGTAAGCACACTCTCGAGATTCCAAGTGAGGCTGGTGCTAACTCTTGACTAGATACGACAGCGTCAGCCAGGTTTTGTCTTGCCGTGCTACGACGATGAGCATGATCAGCCAGCAGAATGCTCTCCGGAGCAACATCAAACTTTCTGTAGGCGCAGCAAGGCAAATGGAAGTCGAATCGATGATCACCGCCTCGGGGATTTATCGCTATCACCAGGCGACCCAGGAGAGTTTGAACATCTCGACAAACCTCACTAATCTCATCTCCCCCTGCTCGACACTGGACCTTCACGTCGACGCGGCAGTCAAGATTGAGGCAGCCAACTCTCTCTGGGACTATGGGGAGATGAGCACGTCGATCCGAATGCTCCAGGGCATCGACAGAGATTCTTCTCTGAAGAAACAGACTATCCCGGTCAGCCGGTCTGATCTGCTGTCCAAGATTGGCTACCAGGTATCTGTCGCCCGTCTCGAGAAGCCCCATGATATCCAAAAGAAGTATCTCGAGCCAGCGTTGAAAGAGCTCAAGGGAAAGGAGCAGGGTCGTGAGGCTGGCATGGTATTTCACCAGTTTGCCATGTTCTGTGATCAGCAGCTCCAGGATCCAGATGGATTGGAGGACCTGACGAGGCTCCAGAATTTGAAGAAGGCCAAGAGTGACGAGGTTTCGGAGCTCAAATCGCTGATATCCAGCACGAGGGATACTCAGCTGAAGACTCGCTACTCCCACGTCTTGAACAAGGAAAAGCAATGGCTGGATCTCGACGAGCAAGAGCTGCGGCGAGTGGTGCAGACTCGAAGTGAATTCGTACGCCTGAGTCTCGAGAACTATCTCCTATCGTTGGTTGCGTCTGACGATCACAATAACGACGCGCTACGGTTCACTGCCCTCTGGCTTGAGCGGTCTGGGGAAGGCGCTACGAACAAGGCGGTGACGCGATACCTCTCTGAGGTGCCGACGAGGAAGTTTGCTGGTCTCACCAATCAGTTGACATCCCGGTTGCAGGATCAAGACACTCCATTTCAGAGGCTGCTCCTGGAGTTGGTTTACAAGATCTGCGTGGACCACCCTTATCACGGCATGTATCAGATTTGGTCTGGAACCAAGGCAAAGGCCCAGCAAAAGGACGAGGTGGCGGTGCTCCGTGTCCGGGCAACAGATCGCGTTGCAAAGCGCCTCGCCGAAACGCAGTCGGTCGCCAGCGTCTGGCTCTCCATCGACAAGACGAGCAAGTACTATCATGCGCTGGCCATGGACCGAAACCCGAACAAGTACAAGTCGGGGGCCAAGATCGCCTTGAGAGATTCGACTCCAGGCCACAACCTCGTCAACTGTCTGGCCAAATACCGGATCCCTTCTCCCACCATGCACATTGAGCTCTCCGCCACCAAGGATTACTCAAAAGTGCCCATCATCTCAAAGCTGGAACCAGCCATGACCATTGCCTCGGGCGTGAGCGCACCCAAGATCATCACAGCCCTTGGGAGCGACGGCGTGCGGTACAAGCAGCTCGTCAAGGGCGGCCACGACGACCTGCGACAGGATGCCATCATGGAGCAGGTCTTTTCGGCCGTATCCTCTCTCCTGAAGCTTCATAGGACGACCCAACAGCGCAGCTTGGGAATCAGGACGTACAAGGTGCTGCCCCTAACGGCGTCCTCCGGATTGATCGAATTCGTCCCAAACACAGTTCCCCTTCACGAATTCCTCATGCCTGCTCATGAGAGGTACTACCCCCGGGACTTGAAGGGTTCCCAATGCCGTAAGGAAATCTTTGGGGTCCAGAGCCGGACGGTAGAGACTCGGATCAGTGCCTATCGCAAGGTCACGGAGAGGTTCCACCCCGTCATGAGGTACTTCTTCATGGAGCACTTTATGGACCCTGACGAGTGGTTTGCCAAGCGGCTAGCGTACACGAGGAGCACTGCAGCCATCTCGATGCTCGGCCATATTCTCGGCCTCGGTGACAGGCATGGCCACAACATCCTCCTGGACCACAAGACAGGTGAAGTCGTCCATATCGATCTAGGTGTGGCATTCGAGGCTGGGCGTATCCTGCCAGTCCCAGAGCTGGTCCCCTTCCGGCTGACCCGGGATATCGTTGATGGCATGGGCATTACAAAGGCGGAGGGGGTCTTCCGGCGGTGCTGCGAGTTCACGCTCGACGCCCTGCGAGAGGAACAATACTCCATCATGACCATTCTAGACGTGCTGCGTTACGATCCCCTCTACACGTGGTCCATCTCCCCGCTGCGGCTCGCCAAGCTCCAGAAGGCGAGACACGACGACGACGGGGCGATGGACGACGAGCACAGCGAGGCGGAGACCAAGAAGGGGAAGAAGATGGCGAGCCACGTGAACGAGCCGTCTGAGGCCGAACGTGCTCTGGAGATTGTGAGGAAGAAGCTCTCCAAGACGCTGAGCGTGACAGCCACGGTCAACGATTTGATCAACCAAGCGACGGATGAACGCAATCTGGCGGTTTTGTATTCCGGTAAGTTCTCTAGAGTAGAACGAACTGGAGGCCGAGAGACTAACAAACATTTATTTAGGCTGGGCGGCATATGCATAAGATACTCGACGTTATGCTGCATGCACGATGGACGTTGTGTGAATGAGGAACCTTTTATTCAGAAAGAATAGGTGTTGTAGTCAATTTGCAACATGTCGATTCTCAACATCAGATATTTAGATACCCATGTAATAATATTGTATGTTAAACACTGCGCTGTCTGTTGATTGCTGTAGGTAGGTAATTCAGTGATGCTGTCCCGGGAACCCGGAGATAATGCGCCATAGCTCCAGAAACCCGTTATCTTATCGCGCCCGTTACTAGTGACATAATCCAACGTTCTCTGGCCCAGGTCTCCAATACTCCCATCTTCATCTTCAGCTAGACTCTCCTTTATTCATCATCAACTGCACAAAATAAGCTCCCGCCAGCCAAGCATCTCATCAGCGCCCATTCCCAAGTTCTCGCCAGCCGCAGTCCACACGACCGACCGAGAAGCCGAGGCCTGCGTGACAGCTCGACCACAGTTGTTCCAGGCCTCACCCGTCGTCTTTATCGCTCCATGCAACCCCTGCCAGGCGAATCGATCTCTCCCTCCCGGCGAAGGCCGCGGCTCGACTCATCCTCGTCGACCTCCTCGCCGATCGCGACTCCGAAGAGGGCGCGCTTCGAGGCCGCCGCTATGACGAGCGCCAAAGCGCGGGGCAAGCTCCCCGAGACCATCGACCTCACCGAGCAGCCCTCGGCATTCAAGCCCTACACCGGCGCCAGGAAGCTTGTGATAAAGAACTTGCGGGCACCGACAAGCCGCGATGCGCAGGTAGCCGAATACTACGCGCGGACCGAGAAGGAGCTCGAGGGTGCTCTGCAGGCGATCCTCGAAGGCCGGACTCCCCATGTGCCCCTGGAACGGCTGTACAGGGGCGTTGAGGATGTCTGCCGGAAGGGCAATCCGGAAAAGGTGCACAGAATGCTTAAGGAGAGGATTGAGGCGCACCTGAAAGGGGTTGTCCTCCCAAGGATTGTCCGGAACGGCGGCATCTCGAATCTGGATACCCTCAAGAGCGTGCTGGCGGAGTGGAAGACTTGGAACGCCCAAACAGTACGCCAACCAACCAACAGGACCTCTCTGCCTGTAATACCCTCTATCTTGCTAATTGTCTCCTAGATATTGATACGGTCAACATTCAGCTTCCTTGATCGGACACACTTGCTTCGACGGAACCTCTCATCCATCAACGACATGGCCATTAGTCAATTCCGAAAGATGGCTTTCCTCTCACAAGCAAGTGGATACGAGGTTGATCGGCCACGCTCGCTTCGACGGGACCTCTCAAACATCAACAACATGGGCTTTAGCCAATTCCGAAAGAAGGCTTTCCCCTCAGAAGCCAGTGGATACGAGGCCTCCCCTGGAAGCCGGACAGTCGCCGGCATGTGTGAATTGGTCGAGTACGACCGAAGAGGCAAGGACGGGATGGATCCGAACTTGCTTAAAGACTCCATTATGATGCTTTACGTCCTGGGCGTATACGTCAAACATTTTGAGCCCGTATTCTTACGACAGTCCGAGGAGTATTTCAAGGAATTTGGCGAGGCTTGGAGCTCGTCGAGCCTCAAGGACTACATCTTGGTCTGCGAGAAGCTTCTCAAAAAGGAGGATTACCGATGCATTGCGTTCAACCTCGACAGCACCACCGAGAAACAGCTCATGGATTCTGCTCATTCGCACCTGATCGACCACTACTCGGACAAGCTCCTAAATCGTGGTAATCTGGCGAAGCTGCTGGCCGACAGAGAAGTCGAGTCAATGAAAGCGCTGTACGACTTGCTCCGGTTATCAGGCATCCAGAAAAAGATGAAGACACCGTGGGGAGACTACATCAGGGCAACGGGAGCGGCGATTATTGGCGACAAAGACCGAGGCGACGAGATGGTCCTTCGGCTTTTGGAGCTTCGCCGCTCTCTCGACCTGATGATCCGGGACGCATTTGTCAAGGATGAGGACTTCCTCTGGGGCATGCGAGAAGCTTTTGGGAAATTTATGAATGACCAGAAGGTGGCTTCTTGCTGGGATACAGGGACGTCAAAGATCGGCGAGATGACGGCCAAGTACGTCGATATGCTCCTGCGCGGGGGGCTGAAGTCGCTGCCCAAGGAGCTCTTATCGGATATGAAGGATCGGGCGGCGGCCGAGAAGGAAGGTCAGGCCAGCACCGGCGACGAGGATGCTGAGCTCGATAGACAGCTGGACCAAGCACTGGAGCTGTTCAGATTCATCGAGGGCAAGGATGCGTTTGAGGCATTCTACAAGAAGGATCTGGCTCGGAGGCTGTTGATGGGCCGGAGCGCAAGCCAGGACGCCGAGCGAAACATGCTCACCAAGCTCCGAGGCGAATGCGGCTCCAACTTTACGCACAACCTTGAGCAGATGTTCAAGGACCAGGAGCTTGCCAAGGACGAGATGGAGTCATACAAGCAATGGTGTCAGGGCAGCGCTGACCGCAGGGCTCCTCTGGACCTCCAAGTTATGATCCTTTCAGCCGCCGCCTGGCCGACGTATCCCGACATCCGGCTGAATCTTCCCGACGAGGTGGCCACGCAGATCGAGCGGTTTGACAAGTATTACAAGAACAAGCACACAGGCCGGGTCCTGACGTGGAAGCACTCGCTGGCCCACTGTGTGATCAAGGGTACTTTCCCCAGGGGCACCAAGGAGCTTCTCGTGTCGGCGTACCAGGCTGTTGTCCTCGTAATGTTCAACAACCTACCGGCCGACGGATTCCTAGCCTACGAGCAAATCGCGACTGGCACCGGTCTCCAGGGCGGCGACCTCGACCGCACGCTGCAGTCGCTCGCCTGTGGCAAGGCGCGGGTGCTCACCAAGTACCCCAAGGGCCGAGATGTCAAGCCTACCGACACATTTACCTTCAACAAGGCATTCGTGGATCCAAAGTACCGCGTCAAGATCAACCAGATCCAGCTGAAGGAGACCAGGGAGGAGAACAAGGCAACCCACGAGCGGATCGCCCAAGACCGTCGATTCGAAACGCAGGCTGCTATTGTTAGAATCATGAAGAGCCGCAAGTCTATGGGCCATGCGGAGCTAGTAGCGGAAGTGATCAATCTGACCAAGAAGAGAGGCAGCGTGGAGCCGGCTGCGATTAAGAAGGAGATTGAGAGGTAAGTCCAGACACATTCCGAGCCCCCGTACGTACGCCACCCACGGATGCTGACAGGTGGGATGAATAGCCTTATCGAGAAGGACTACATTGAGAGAGAGGGTGGTGCATACGTGTACTTGGCCTAAGATGAACTGGCCGGCCTCCGATCTGATCTGGGCAGGGCGTCATGGGAGGGGATAAAGAGGGCAGGCTATCATGCTCCGTAGCGAAACCATGATCTAGTACGGTAAGTAGATAATTGAAAGCATCAGCGATTATTTCCAAGAATGAGGAGTCTGAAAAAAAAATAAGAAGCAGTAAAGGCTACGTCCGGGTCGAACTGTGCCTCTCCGCTCGAGGAGGGCCACCAAAAAAAAGCGAAGGAAAGGGGGGGCCATGGGGAACAAGGTAAAGTTGATTTGATAAGTATCAAAGTTTTCTGACTGAGCTACTTCGCTGAGAGAAGGAGTGGTTATTTTGTTATATAAACGGGGGGCATCATGGCGTGGCGGAGGCGAGTGATTGGTGTCATGTTCGTGGTGGGGGCGGATGGGTGCCTGGACGGCTGAAGAACTTGGAAGCCCTTGGAAGCCTGGGGGATCTGCCGTGGTTGCCGTTTTAGGTAATCGTAGTCGTATCCCGCGGTGGTGGAAAGAACTTCTCTTCTGGTCAAGCAACTCGCCTCTTGCCTCGCCCATCGCCTAATGCAAGCAAATCAAGGCTCTTTGCTGGGCTAAATCGACTGTAAGAATATGCGGCCAGCCGGGCAGCCAACGGGGCTCAGATCCTGGCGCTTACATACACAGAGCGACAGAGCTGCAAGACACCCCCACCATGGGCCATGTCCCACCTCCCATAAACCTCCCATATCTCTGAACGAGTTTCCTTCACGAGGTTTCCATTGCAGCTCTTCACGTTTCTCTTCTCTCGCAAGCGGCACGATGGAGCCCGTATCCATGGCTATCGGTGTTGTGTCCTTGGGGATGCAGCTGGTGGGAACGGCTGCCGCCATCCGGGACCAGATCAACGCGTACAAATCCGCATCCAAAGAACTCTCGGCTCTCTCTGACAAGCTCGGCGACATCGAAGTCGTCTGCTACTCACTCGAAACCGCCTTCAAGTGTTGCGAGCAGGCGCCCAAGCCTTGGGATGTTGTCCTGCTGAAGAAGCTGCACAAGATCATGACTGATTGCCGTGACAAGGTCTCGCGCATGCACGAGGTCATCAGCAAGATCACTTGCAAACAGTCGACGGGGGCTCTTGTTCTCAGCACAGTTGGTGCCCGTTTTCTTCAGCATAGGAGTACGATACGGAGATGCAACGACGACTTGGACCAGTCACTCACCTCTCTGCACCTCCACATGACTACAAATATGCTGTGAGTTGGGATAGTTCGCCGAAAACAAACAAGCTCTCACAGCAGCCAGGGTCATGAATCTGCAGGCACATACCCAGAGCGGTGACTCGCTGGCTGTCGCTGTTGTCGCTCCAGGGGAAATTGAGCCGAGTAACCGTGACAAGCTCAACACAGGACTCGTGAAACAGCGAAGAAAACAGAGCCAAGCCGACACCCAAACCCAGAAATGGGACTGGTCTTGCCTATCCTTGTATTCGATGGAGCATACAAGGGTGCGCAGAGTAAAACGACATGCTGGGAAGCCGTCGTCATCCACTGTCCAGGAAGAGTCGTCATTCCTCGTTGGCTCGCCGCTTCTAGGCCTATACGCAAAACTCTCGATCCAGCGCGGTTCACTAAGTCCATTAAGCATTTCACTCCAGTTTCCTCACATATTTACCTTTGAAAGGGACTCGTGGTTTTTGAGTGATGTCTCAAGAACGCTCATGCAGAATGACGTTGGCGAATTCCAGAAGCTACTTCACAAGTACTCGCTTACTCCAGCTACGAGCCTTTTTCTACTCGACTCGACTTTGAATGAAACGGATACATTCCTTGGGGTGAGAGAATGTGTTCCATATCCTTGGGGAGAATGGCATGTCTAACGGAAGCCTCTCAAGATGGCCATAACCTCCAGTGCGTATCGTATACAAGAGTTTTTGATGGACCAGTGCCCCAGCCTGTTGCAAGAAAGGTCAGTGCAGACAGAAGGGGCGAATTGTGAGAGATTCATCGGTCTGATGCACGAGGACACAGAAACCTTCCCCTCAACTATCACCCGCTTTACGGATTCGGACCAAGAGCCGATTACAACCTTGGAAGCACCCATGCCTTCATCGACACACGGGGCGAAGCCCTCACACCCTCCGAGTTCCTGTCTATACTAATTGTTGCTCCATCCGCTACCGAGGTCAGCTCCTGCGTGGAGGCGTGCAAATATTACCACTCCGAGAGGTGGGAGACTTTCAACTGGTGTCTTTGGACCACCATATTTCAAGTTTGCTTGTGGTCAGGTCTTTACGTCTATGCTGGACCGAGCACCTATGACCGGGAGCGCGATAGATGGGTTTCTCTCATGAGGCAGGCCATCTCGGACGGAGCCGATATCCACAGCCATGTTGTGAGTTTCTACTTCTCTGCCGCGAAGGTTTGCGCGAATGAGGAGGACCTCTCGACTGTCGACCGGATGTCTGCCCTCCAGAGTCTGTTGTACGGCTGTGGAGATGTAGAGGAGTTCCGGTCACTGACCCAGTCCTGGGTCGACATGCTCCACGAAGCTGGCGCCGATGTCGAGCAGTACCTTGAGAGGGAGACGAGCGAAATTGAGTCGAACTGGGACGAGTTTACAGGATACTCGGACGGAACGTCGTTTCTCAGAGAGTTCACGGTCGAGGAATACAAAAGCTGGAGAATCCCCTCGTGGACCACAGCAGTTGCCACTTCGGCAGCTCCAGAGCTGTTTGCCGAGTTTCCTCACCTCAAGACTTGGGAATCATTTGGAAACATTTTCATCAGGGATGGGGGATCTGAGCCGCACCGAGCCTGGAAACTCCCCATCCAAGTGGGTGGAGAAGTCGTCAAAGCTCCTCTGGAGAGGGGGTCTCTGAACTGGCATCGACCACCGCGCCCTCTGACTGAGACGGACCGGAGAGTGGTCGAGGGGCTGGCGTATGCGTGCGATCTCATGGAAAGCCGGTTCGAGCGGAAGCAGATGAAGAAGCTGCACAAGGCCGGGTTCGTGAAGGAGTTTGGTGCGCTGAAGTTGAGGGGAAAGATTCCCGGGACCTGGGTCGACTAGCAGGCGGTGAAAGATGGAGATGGATTTGGTTCAAACCGGGAGCATTCTTGCACTTCACGAGGATGACATGCATGGCTCAACATGGGGGGGATGTCGGGAAAAGCGGCAAGGCAACCAGTCTCCCTGCCGGGCAAGATTCTGCCTTGTTCGAACCCTCGAGCTTACAAAGCCTCGAGAACTGGTTCCCCTCACGAGGCAACCGCAAGGCAACCGCCTCGGTCGCCCGATCAATATTGACATGCCGGTGTGTGTGTGCGTGTGTTGTTGTTAACATAATAGGAAGCCCGACCTTCCGAGCCACACTGCCTGCCACCGCGCCTGGTGTAACCCCCATCGAACAAGCCATCAAGTTGCCCGATCGTCGCCCACCGACAGCGGAAAAGATGGTAGACGCAGTTCTGGAAGCCGCCAATTGGGGGGGTTATTACTAGACCCGTCGTCTCTGGCAGAAGGGGGTCACACGGCCACGAGGCAAACGGGCGTTTTGACTCAGGTCTTTTTTTTCTTTGCCGTTTTGATCATGAATGTGCACATTGACCTTGACTTGTCGCCTCGTTTTTGCTCGAGAGTGCCGTCACCCACCCATCACCCTTTGCATCCCGCATACGTCCGTCATGATTGCGTACAGCACCGCAGTTTCGAATCGCCTCACTCTCTGCCACGCCCGCTCCGTCGGGCGTCTGCTGACTGGTTACAGCTCGCAGCTTCTCTTGTGACTGGGTCGAATCGTTTCGCCCGCGTCATACCAACAAAATTTCCTTATTTCCCTACTAATCAGCAGAGGTGCTTTCTGGAGATAGTGGCCGGGCGTAATAAGTGTGATGCCTTCAGCACGTCAGTCAGATTTGTTGCACTTCCTGCGGCCGATCTCTTGATGCGAGTCGAGAATGCAGGCAGAGAGGGTCGTGGATAAACACCAATCAACTAACTCAACCTTGACCGTCGAGCAAGCTAATTACATGTCTTTGCACCTGACAAATTATCTGCATATGCGCAGGCTTCAGTGGATCTATTTCCATCTCGGCAGGTCTCTCGTCCCGATGCCGGTGCCGGCCCTTTGGTGCTCGTCCAACACGGTCCCTGCCGCTCTGTCAAGACAACATCCGTCCACCGACCACGACACCCATCATGCCCTGGGGCTTGTAACGTGCACCTCGTGGCCCGTCGGCGGGGAAAAAAAGGTCGACTTCCCCGAGATACCGCCTCGATGGTGGCGAACGCTGTGCTCTGTCACTCTCAGGTCGTGGCACAACGCTTCGGAGACATGCAAGCGGCATCAACGCCCAATGTCTTCGTGGACGGGACGTCTTTCATCAGTTTTTGCCCGGCTAAAGTCTTACCGGAGAGCAGGTACAGTTATACGAGCCGTGTTACGCAAAGCCTATAGGCATCTCCAAAAAAAACATGACATGATACTTGCTCCGGCAATGTACTTGATCGTTCGGTATCTGAATCGAGATGCGGTGCGGTATCACTTGAGATGCAGCCTTTTCCAATGGGGATGCCTGCTCACCGCCAAAAAGCCTGCAAATTTTTAATATTTTTTCCCTTCTTCTTGTCGGTCGCGGTATGCAACGTCTTGTTGCGGCTGAATGAGTCCTTCGACCGGGAAGAGAGGGTGGTCATGCTGTTGGCCTGCAAAAGCACACACCGGTTGAATAGCCTTGTTCGCCTTGCATATCCAACTACTATATTCTATGGTATACGTATGTACTCTGGCCTTCGATTGGGCGAACCACCATATCACCGGCGGCCGCGTCTTGACACCGACTGCCACGAATACCACCCGTATGTTGCAGAACATGGTCGGTCTGGGACGATCAATTTGTCTGCTTCTATCGCGGATTGGGCTCCGAGATAGTCAGGCCGATATGTTTTTCTTTAGAGGGAGCGTGTCTCTTTCTTTGCATTCAAATAGAAGGTCGATTCTCCCTCCTGAGATGGAAGATGAAGGAGTCATCACCACCATCATCATCATCAACCACCCTGGCAATATCACAGCAACTTGTTCCATCCTTCTTTTAAAAACTGCAAAAAAAAAAAAAAATAATACTTGGCTTAAAACCAAACACACCTCTCTTCAAGCCTATTCCTGCTTCCAAACCTGCAGTCGCCCCTCCATCCTTTTCCCCTCTAGTCCACCACACACACCCCCCTTTTGACATCTCGACCGCCTCACTTTTTCCTCTCCTTTCTCTTGCGCCCGAACGCCGTTGTACTGTTTCGGTCTGGTATCAACCCGTTATTTCCTGCTCTGGGATCTCATCTCAGGCGGATATATCTTGTCGCCTCGCCTTCCTCTCTGGCGCTTGGCAAGATCCATCACATCACATCGCGGTCTCTTTTTCACTCACCAACTCCAACCGCACGCCCACACAATGCCTGGCCCAGTTCCGCCCGGAGCCATGCCGTACAGTCCCCCAGGACCACAGCATCACCACCAACCCCGACCTACTCTGCCGGCTGCTCCCATGGGTCCCATCCCTCGCCTCAACCAGAGGATGCCCGCAGCAGCAGCAATGCCTCCTCATCCCCACTCCAAGAACCATGCCACCGCCATGCCCATCAACAGCAAGCAGCACTTCCCTCCTGCCCCGCCCCCGCACGCAGTTCCCCGGGACCTGCGTCCGACGCATGCCGTCGAGATCTCAGATATCCGGGACGAGGGTCTCGCCGAGGAAGACGCCCGCGAGCGCCTTTCGACCTACAAGGTGATGCGCTTCGACAAGGTGGCCGCCAGCTCGTACCACCTGGACGAGGAGGGATACCCGCTAAAGTCCACATGGGAAAAGGTCCTCCGGACAGAGCAGACGGACATGTCGCAGGAGGACGCGAGGCGCAAGGTCCGGCAGCTCCAGAGGGAGACGAAGCCAGTGCTCGACAAGAAGGCGTCAAAGTCGGTCGCCATCCAGCGACAGCTCGAGCGTGCCCGGGAGGAGCTCACCAGCCGGGACCCGGACCCGCGGTACTGCTACCAGCTGGTCCAGTTCGAGTCCCTGTTCCGCAAGGCCGACAGCGACAAACAAGTCGTCCACGTCGGCGGCAGGCACAAGGACAGGAAGGAACGGAGGGACAGGAAGTATACGAAGTACTACTCCTCCTCCAAGACCAAGACGAGCAGGTCTCCCACAAAGGAGAGATATGCCATCATCGCCTTCTACAAGCGAACCCCGGCACCTGGAAACAGCGCCTCGAGGATGCTCCAGGAGCACACCAGGGAGCAGAGCATGAAGCATGGCATGCCCATGATGATGCCGCCGCCAGGCTTCTCCCCTCCGGCTGCCCGTCGCCCAGGGCAGTCAAATCTTGCCCCTGCGGCGACCGCTGTCAGGCCCGCGGGACCACCCATGGCACCGAGAGTGGACGGTCAGGTCAAACCCACCTTGCCTCCCATGCCGAAGCAGCCCAACCATCCACCGCCGCCGCCGCCGGCGGCGG